>JAVJIF010014883.1:0-115984 GCA_038442645.1 Agave tequilana
GGCTTCCTGCAGTACCCGCATATCATCTGTTGAGGGGGAGGTTGGAATGGTCGCTTGATCATCGGACCATTGATTGTCCTGGCTGCATCTTCTTCGTTCATCAACTGAAAGGGTCTCTTCGCTGACTTGCTCTGCACCTGGTTCTCACTTTTCTTCTCCAGTCCTCGTTCCACTTCACGGGCAATGGAGAGAAAACCTGAGTACGTCTTCAGCTGTTGAGGAATAAGAAACATCTGGACATCCATCTTCAGCCCTTGCTGAAATCGGCTAGCCCGTTTTTCTTCCTCTGTCACCATGTAGGTTGCAAACCTTCTAAGCCTCAAGAATTCGGCAGCATATTCATCCACTGACCGATTCTGTTGTTGTAGCCGGATAAATTGTTCTTCCATTTCCTTTTGAGCTGTTGCAGGGAGAATCTTTCGTAGAAACCCTTTGAGAATTGGTCCCACGTAATGGGTTTCTCCAGTGTTGCTTCTTCTGCCAACCACCAGGTTCTGGCCACATCTCTCAGTTGTATCTTGGCCACTTCCACTTGGTTCTCCTTTGATTCGGGCTGCATTTAAAAGATCCGTCGTGTCTACCAGCCATGCTCTGCATCTAGGGCTTCTCTATGCCTGAAAAGACCGCCGGTTGTAGTCTCCTGAAGTCTGACACCTTGCCTGGCCTCTGCTCTGGGGTGCAACCAACAGTCCTTGACGTAAAAAGCTCTGTCTGTTGCTGTTGACTCTGCATCATCCTTGAAGTACCCTCATCATACCATCATTGTCTCTGCTTGATCCATCTTGAGAGGTACTAGGACCATTACGTGTTCCCCGTCTTCCATATCTAAGTTGGTTGAAAGGGTGGCAAGAAAGAGCTGGAAGGTAAAAGATCGAAGGGTCTCAGGATACAAGGAAGGATCAGAAGAAAGAGAGAGATAACTCTGCACTTGTAGTTGGATTGTATAACCAGGACTCTTGTATTCCAGTTGCCAAATATCTTTACCATTAATTTGCCATCTGGACGAACTGAGGATGTGAGAGCCTAGGCTCTGATACCACCCTGTAACGCCCCGATCCCGGCGGGTACGGAGACGTTACTGCAACGTATATACGCAGGTCAGAAATACCCTCACGTATAAACGCTAAGCATCAGTACAAGCAAGAATCAGAGTACGAAAGCAAGTGGTGCATTATACATTCCAACACATGAGTACAATTACAAAGTTATCACCTGAGGTGATCTAATATTACAGAAATATTACATCACCAAAATGGCGCAAATGCGGAAATACTAGGATGTACATATATGAACAGCACAAAAGGGTGCTCACGAGATAGCCGGAGTTGTCGCGAGCCAACAGGAAAAGCAATGATGGGACTGGAGCTACAGCTGATCTGACCGCCCCGTAGAAGCAAGCTTAGTCTTTAGCGAGAGGATCCTTTATCTTCGAGCTCCAGGACCTGGACATGAGAATCCAGGGGAGTCAGATGAAACTCCCCAGGCGAGTAGTAACACGAAAGCCAAATGGCGAGCATGGGTAAGCACATGTGTAACAGTAAATCTGGATTATAAGCATGAAAGCCATGTTGTAGACATAAGCATACATGAATAAAGGAATGCAGTAGGTGACATCCGTGATACAACAGGATAAGGCATAAAGTAGATAGGGCAATGCTAATTTTCTCCTAAGCTAACATAAAACCGTATAAACAGAACAAAAAACCGATTACGAGTAAATCCATTTGTACAGGTTTAGGTCATGGCTCCATGAGATTAGTACCTCGAAGGAATAATCCAAACAAGGAAACCCTCATCTATATACTTTTACCTCATGTTACCGTAACCTGAACGCGTACAGCTCGAGTTACAAAACAATACAACAATGACAATTTAGCCTATTATAATAATTGGGGCCGCCTAAGTTGCAGGCTTCAGTATGTGTCCCATTCCACATACTTCCACTCACAACTTATATAACCAGTTATTGGAAACTGATGAAGTTCAATGAATCATGTTCTGGATGGGCCCCGTACATGCCCGGACAACGGTTCAGGAATATCCGGTGCTGAGCCGGAACGTACCGCTAGGTACCGGGACTTATGGACGCCCGAACAGGAATAGAGTATCGCAGATCCCATAGGAATAGGCTAGGGCGTGTGCATACTCGGCATGAATAATCAGGAGTAGGGGTGCCAGCACACCCCACGGAATCCCTGGTGGCCGCCAGGTGATCCCCCAAGTATGTGGCCACGCGTGACTCGATAGTGCCACCATGAACATGATTAATCAGGGCCCATCATTTTCCCCCAAACCGGGTGCAAGTTGTCTAATTATACTATATCAAGTAAGAATCACTTAACGGGAATAACAGGGGCAGGACATGATCAGGAATCAGGATCACATAGCGGGAATCATAACAGGAACTCAGGTAAAAACAAGAAGTGGCCCTACAGATTCAAGAGGTGGCCCCCACCACGAGTGTGATGTGGCACTTTGTTCTGAGGGGAATGGATTCTAGAGGTGGCCCCCCACGGATTCAAGAGGTGGCCCCCACCACGAGTGTGATGTGGCACTTTGTTCCGTGTGGCACTTAGTTCCATTCAGGACTTGTCGGGAACAGTGTGGTACAACATGAATTAGTGTCGAGTAATAGTATGTCCGAAATCAGGTGATAACATGTCAGACAGGTATATATATCAGTTTGTATCTGGCAAGTAGTAGAGTGATAGGCGAGAAATCATCAAGTGGAGCTGAGCAACTGGAGGTATGTAATTAATACAAGGTCAACGGGAAGGGTCTATTGTCAATAAAGTGATTAAACATAGCAATCAACCAAACTTAGTCGACTAGGGAAAATAGGTAGTCGACTAGTGAAGGGGTTAGTCGACTATAGAGGAGGTCGAGTCGCCTAGTAAAGTTTGCGTTTGGGAAAGCTGCGTTTCAGGAAGGAAAGTTAGTCGACTGGGAACAATTGGGTAGTCGACTAATAAGACTGCGTTTCAGGAAGGGCGCGTCTTCAGAAGGAAAGTTAGTCGACTGTAGCAAATGGATTAGTCGACTAATGAAGGCTGCGTCTCAAAAAGCCGCGTCTCAGGAGAGAAGTTAGTCGACTAGGTCAAAAGGGTTAGTCGACTAATGAAGTCTGCGTTTCAGAAATAGGACTGCGTTTCAAAGGGGTTAGTCGACTTGTAGATGGGTCAAGTCGACTAATAGAGTCCAACAGAGAACAGATTTAGCTTTTGGGAGTTGTGGTTGTTTGATTATGTTGCATACCATAAAATACAAGTATGGGAAAAAGTTGCCCAAGTCTTGGCGAGGAAATCACTCGCATAGTCAATGAAAATGGGGAAGGCAAGAGGATAGCGAGAACACTCGCACAACCAATGAATAAGAAGTCAAAGCGAGATCACTCGCCTAACAATGTTCCTCAGATGCGTTTCAGCGAAGAGAAGCTCGGCCCCAATCCAAAAGGAGTGGCCGGTCTCAGAGTCTTGCCGATGATGAAAAGCACGGCCCCAATCCAAAGGAGTGGCCGCCTCAAGGAGATGATGGAGTGGTGATGGTAGTTTGGAGAATGTGAAGGCTTTCTTGGTGGAGAATGAAGAAAATGAAAAGGAATGAAGGGGAAGCACCTTTTATAGTTGGTATGAAATGTGAAGGAGATGTAAATAGAAGTTAGAGAGGGGGGTTTGTGTAAAAATTGGGGAGTTAGGTGACTCTCTTGGCCACTTGGCCGGTATGGTGATGAGAGAGGAATGGAATATCTTGGAGAAGACAATTTGGAAGAGAATAAATAAATGAGAGAGAGAGGGAGAATATAATAATGTTGCACACCATTTAACACAAAGGAAACAGAAGAGGAGAACTTGTCTCCCTCTCCCAAACGCAGCACACAAGCCTGCGTTTAGGCCAAAACGGGCTAAACGCGGGAATTAAAGCCGCGTTTAGGGAGAAAGCCAAAAGCTGCGTTTAATAGAGGAGAGAGAAAATCATAATGACTTGTTGAAATTGATAATCAGTGCATTAAATGCAGCATGGGGAGGTGTGGAGAGGATCTCCGCAATTAATGCAGAATCAAGGTAGGTGAATCTCGCGTTTGAGGATGGAGAGAGAAAATGGAGAAAAGGGAAAAGTGAAATATCTGGGTAATTCCTTGGTAACTGAGGAAAACACTGAAAAACTCCGGAAAAGTCTAAAATGAAATAGCTCGGAAAGTTTCCCAAAATTCTCAAAAATCATAAATATTATAAAATGATTTTGGTGAAATCGGTTTTCAGAAATTCAATGCCATTTTCAAAATAAAATCCTGAAGTCCACCGTCAATCTCGGTCTACACCGGATTGGCCGGGTTTTGATAAATTCTGAAAATTCTAAGAAAAAATATTTAGATAGAAAGTATGGTTTTAAGAAATAATGTCTAAAGACACTTGTGGTAATTCCAATCCTATTTGTAATTAAAAATCTGGGAATCGGTCAGCGAAACTGCCGCCGACACCGGTTTTGAAGATTTTCAACTTAATACAGGAAAATTCCAGAAAATCATGAAAAATCTAGAATATTAGAAAATGGTATTTAAAATTAAAATCGGTCAAATCGAAATACCGGAATGACTAAATCGAGCAATAACCTGAATCGGGTCCTTGGTTCAGACTAGGACAGAATCCGAGTCCATGAATCCAATCCAAGACAAAACAATCATGTAAACAATTCATAATACCAAACAAATATAGGAAGGAAATCGAAAAATACGATCGAGAAATCTGAATACGCAACTAAGTACGTATTCTGAGAGCGGGGTGTTACAATCCATCCACCTTACAAAAAAATTGCGTCCTCGCAATTTCGATAAGGGGTAAATTGAACACGAAGGGGACAAGGGCGGAAACGAAGGCTTCAAAACAAAACAAAACAGGGTAAGATGCACGCAGGAGAGACTAGGGTGGATCATGAGAGGATGATGAAGTGGAATATACACCAAAGATTACCAACTCAAAATACAAAAGGATCAGGGGTAGCGGTCACAGTGCCATCCTCAAGGTTCCTGTTCCAGATACTGGGTCTCATATTCTGCTGCTGCTTCGTCTGACACCTCTGTCGCCATGTTGTAGGTTTGACCTCTGCCATGATCTTCTCTAGGTCTTGCTCCTCTCTGTGGATGACCCTGATGCTGAGGTGGAAATGGAGCTCTTCGGTCTACGGGTTCTGGGTTCCTTCTTAGTGGTGGAGCTGGGAGTGCCGGGGGTGCTGCTCGTGCTAGAAATGCTGGTGGTGGTATTGGATAGGTCCTCTTGAACGGACAATCACCTATAGAGTGATTTCCAGATCCACATACCAAGCATAGCCCATTAGCTTTTCGGCAATTGCGTTGGATGTGTCCGGGCTTCCTGCAGTACCCGCATATCATCTGTTGAGGGGGAGGTTGGAATGGTCGCTTGATCATCGGACCATTGATTGTCCTGGCTGCATCTTCTTCGTTCATCAACTGAAAGGGTCTCTTCGCTGACTTGCTCTGCACCTGGTTCTCACTTTTCTTCTCCAGTCCTCGTTCCACTTCACGAGCAATGGAGAGAACCTGAGAGTACGTCTTCAGCTGTTGAGGAATAAGAAACATCTGGACATCCATCTTCAGCCCTTGCTGAAATCGGCTAGCCCGTTTTTCTTCCTCTGTCACCATGTAGGGTGCAAACCTGCTAAGCCTCAAGAATTCGGCAGCATATTCATCCACTGACCGATTCCGTTGTTGTAGCCGGATAAATTGTTCTTCCATTTCCTTTTGAGCTGTTGCAGGGAAGAATCTTTCGTAGAAACCCTTTGAGAATTGGTCCCACGTAATGGGTTTCTCCAGTGTTGCTTCTTCTGCCAACCACCAGGTTCTGGCCACATCTCTCAGTTGTATCTTGGCCACTTCCACTTGGTTCTCCTTTGGGATTCGGGTTGCATTTAAAAGATCCGTCGTGTCTACCAGCCATTGCTCTGCATCTAAGGGCTTCTCTATGCCTGAAAAGACCGCCGGTTGTAGTCTCCTGAAGTCTGACACGTTGCCTGGCCTCTGCTCTCGGGTGCAACCAACAGTCCTTGACGTAAAAGCTCTGTCTGTTGCTGTTGACTCTGCATCATCCCTTGAAGTACCCTCATCATACCATCATTGTCTCTGCTTGATCCATCTTGAGAGGTACTAGGACCATTACGTGTTCCCCGTCTTTCCATATCTGAGTTGGTTGAAAGGGTGGCAAGAAAGAGCTGGAAGGTAAAAGATCGAAGGGTCTCAGGATACAAGGAACGGATCAGAAGAAAGAGAGAGATAACTCTGCACTTGTAGTTGGATTGTATAATCAGGACTCTTGTATTCCAGTTGCAAATATCTTTACCATTAATTTGCCATCTGGACGAACTGAGGATGTGAGAGCCTAGGCTCTGATACCACCCTGTAACGCCCCGATCCCGGCGGGTACGGAGATGTTACTGCAACGTATATACGCAGGTCAGAAATACCCTCACGTATATACGCTAAGCATCAGTACAAGAAAGAATCAGAGTACGAAAGCAAGTGGTGCATTATACATTCCAACACATGAGTACAATTACAAAGTTATCACCAGAGGTGATCCAATATTACAGAAATATTACATCACCAAAATGGCGCAAATGCGGAAATACTAGGATGTACATATATGAACAGCACAAAAGGGTGCTCACGAGATAGCCGGAGTTGTCGCGAGCCAACAGGAAAAGCAATGATGGGACTGGAGCTACAGCTGATCTGACCGCCCCGTAGAAGCAAGCTTAGTCTTTAGCGAGAGGATCCTTTATCTTCGAGCTCCAGGACCTGGACATGAGAATCCAGGGGAGTCAGATGAAACTCCCCAGGCGAGTAGTAACACGAAAGCCAAATGGCGAGCATGGGTAAGCACATGTGTAACAGTAAATCTGGATTATAAGCATGAAAGCCATGTTGTAGACATAAGCATACAAGAATAAAGGAATGCAGTAGGTGACATCCGTGATACAACAGGATAAGGCATAAAGTAGATAGGGCAATGCTGATTTTCTCCTAAGCTAACATAAAACCGATAAAACAGAACAAAAACCGATTACGAGTAAATTCATTTGTACAGGTTTAGGTCATGGCTCCATGAGATTAGTACCTCGAAGGAATAATCCAAACAAGGAAACCCTCATCTATATACTTTTACCTCATGTTACCGTAACCTGAACGCGTACAGCTCGAGTTACAAAACAATACAACAATGACAATTTAGCCTATTATAATAATTGGGGCCGCCTAAGTTGCAGGCTTCAGTATGTGTCCCATTCCACATACTTCCACTCACAACTTATATAACCAGTTATTTGGAAACTGATGAAGTTCAATGAATCATGTTCTGGATGGGCCACGTACATGCCCGGGACAACGGTTCAGGAATATCCGGTGCTGCGCCGGAACGTACCGCTAGGTACCAGGACTTATGGACGCCCGAACAGGAATAGAGTATCGCAGATACCATAGGAATAGGCCTAGGGCGTGTGCATACTCGGCATGAATAATCAGGAGTAGGGGTGCCAGCACACCCCACGGAATCCCTGGTGGCCGCCAGGTGATCCCCCAAGTATGTGGCCACGCGTGACTCGATAGTGCCACCATGAACATGATTAATCAGGGCCCATCATTTTCCCCCAAACCGGGTGCAAGTTGTCTAATTACTATATCAAGTAAGAATCACTTAACGGGAATAACAGGGGCAGGACATGATCAGGAATCAGGATCACATAGCGGGAATCATAACAGGAACTCAGGTACAAACAAGAGGTGGCCCTACAGATTCAAGAGGTGGCCCCCACCACGAGTGTGATGTGGCACTTTGTTCCGTGTGGCACTTAGTTCCATTCAGGACTTGTCGGGAACAGGTGGTACAACATGAATTAGTGTCGAGTAATAGTATGTCCGGAATCAGGTGATAACATGTCAGACAGGTATATATATCAGTTTGTATCTGGCAAGTAGTAGAGTGATAGGCGAGAAATCATCAAGTGGAGCTGAGCAACTGGAGGTATGTAATCAATACAAGGTCAACGGGAAGGGTCTATTGTCAATAAAGTGATTAAACATAGCAATCAACCAAACTTAGTCGACTAGGGAAAATAGGTAGTCGACTAGTGAAGGGGTTAGTCGACTATAGAGGAGGTCGAGTCGCCTAGTAAAGTTTGCGTTTGGGAAAGCTGCGTTTCAGGAAGGAAAGTTAGTCGACTGGGAACAATTGGGTAGTCGACTAATAAGACTGCGTTTCAGGAAGGGCGCGTCTTCAGAAGGAAAGTTAGTCGACTGTAGCAAATGGATTAGTCGACTAATGAAGGCTGCGTCTCAAAAGCCGCGTCTCAGGAGAGAAGTTAGTCGACTAGGTCAAAAGGGTTAGTCGACTAATGAAGTCTGCGTTTCAGAAATATGACTGCGTTTCAAAGGGGTTAGTCGACTTGTAGATGGGTCAAGTCGACTAATAGAGTCCAACAGAGAACAGATTTAGCTTTTGGGAGTTGTGGTTGTTTGATTATGTTGCATACCATAAAATACAAGTATGGGAAAAAGTTGCCCAAGTCTTGGCGAGGAAATCACTCGCATAGTCAATGAAAATGGGAAGGCAAGAGGATAGCGAGAACACTCGCACAACCAATGGAATAAGAAGTCAAAGCGAGATCACTCGCCTAACAATGTTCCTCAGATGCGTTTCAGCGAAGAAAAGCTCGGCCCCAATCCAAAAGGAGTGGCCGGTCTCAGAGTCTTGCCGATGATGAAAAGCACGGCCCCCAATCCAAAGGAGTTGGCCGGCCTCAAGGAGATGATGGAGTGGTGATGGTAGTTTGGAGAAGGTGAAGGCTTTCTTGGTGGAGAATGAAGAAAATGAAAAGGAATGAAGGGGAAGCACTTTTATAGTTGGTATGAAATGTGAAGGAGATGTAAATAGAAGTTAGAGAGGGGGGTTTGTGTAAAAATTGGGGAGTTAGGTGACTCTCTTGGCCACTTGGCCGGTTATGGTGATGAGAGAGGAATGGAATATCTTGGAGAAGACAATTTGGAAGAGAATAAATAAATGAAGAGAGAGAGAAGGAGAATATAATAATGTTGCACACCATTTAACACAAAGGAAACAAAAGAGGAGAACTTGTCTCCCTCTCCCAAACGCAGCACACAAGCCTGCGTTTAGGCCAAAACGGGCTAAACGCGGGAATTAAAGCCGCGTTTAGGGAGAAAGCCAAAAGCTGCGTTTAATAGAGGAGAGAGAAAATCATAATGACTTGTTGAAATTGATAATCAGTGCATTAAATGCAGCATGGGGAGGTGTGGAGAGGATCTCCGCAATTAATGCAGAATCAAGGTAGGTGAATCTCGCGTTTGAGGAAGGAGAGTGAAAATGGAGAAAAGGGAAAAGTGAAATATCTGGGTAATTCCTTGGTAACTGGGAAAACACTGAAAAACTCCGGAAAAGTCTAAAATGAAATAGCTCGGAAAGTTTCCCAAAAATTCTTAAAAATCATAAATATTATAAAATGATTTTTGGTGAAATCGGTTTTCAGAAATTCAATGCCATTTTCAAAATAAAATCCTGAAGTCCACCGTCAATCTCGGTCTACACCGGATTGGCCGGGTTTTGATAAACTCTGAAAATTCTCAGAAAAAGTATTTAGATAGAAAGTATGGTTTTAAGAAATAATGTCTAAAGACACTTGTGGTAATTCCAATCCTATTTGTAATTAAAAATCCGTGAATCGGTCAGCGAAACTGGCCGATACTGGTTTTGAAGATTTTCAACTTAATCCAGGAAAATTCCAGAAAATCATGAAAAATCTAGAATATTGGAAAATGGTATTTAAAACTAAAATCGGTCAAATCAAAATACCGGAATGACTAAATCGAGCAATAACCTGAAATCGGGTCCTTGGTTCAGACTAGGACTGAATCCGAGTCCATGAATCCAATCCAAGACAAAACAATCATGTAAACAATTCATAATACCAAACAAATACAGGAAGGAAATCGAAAAATACGATCGAGAAATCTGAATACGCAACTAAGTACGTATTCTGGGAGCGGGGTGTTACAATATTACTAATATTGTAATAAAAATAGATTTTAATAATAAAAATTATTAGAATAATTAATAAAACTTTAATTTAATAATTAAATTTAATCTAATAATTCAAAAAAGATTTCTCATAATTCAAAAAAGATTACTCTGATTATAAAATAATCAAACGAGCGACGAGAGGTTTCTCCCGAGACTCCTTCGTAAACTTTGTCTGTCCTTCTCTCCGTCTTCGTCTGCGTGAGTGATATAGAGAACGATCATTCTTCTTCCCCAAGCCTCTTCCTCCTCCCCCCCTTCTTTCCCTTCAGCGGCCTCCTCCTCTTTCTCTCTCGCTATAGTCGCTGCCTCTCTCGTCGCTGTGTTCGATTTCCTACCGTCAAGGTATACTAGTATTAATCTATTACAATTAACTGACTGCAGTACAGATTTGCATAATTATAAAATTAACTATTTGTGCTTCAAGTGGACTGTGAATGAGACTTGCATGATCACAAAATTAACTGTTTAGACTGCAAATGAGTTGCAAGTGTGTATTATGACTTACGAGTTACGGCTCTAAACAAAAATTATAAGTGATTTTTCTGTAATTACATTTTACCACCGTCAGTTACCGGAAATACAATGTCCTTTATAAAATTGTGTAAATTAGATTAAACGCGGGGATTATACCAAAAAAACACTCCTCCGTTCTGACCAAATTCTCCAATCCCGTAAACCACTCATTTCTCTCTTTTTACCCTGCCCTATCCTTTCCATCTTCGATCCCCAACCCTTTTCCTCTGCTCCTTCCTCCTCATCTCTCTCTCTAATAAAAATACCAAGTTAGGGTATCAAAATTCCTTGGGTTTCGTACATCTCAAACATGGTGGGCTTTAGCGGAGACGAGACCGCCCCTTTCTTCGGATTCCTCGGCGCCGCCGCGGCGCTCGTCTTCTCATGTAAGCTTGGGTTTTCAGCCATCTCCATCTTTGATCCGATCGGATTCGATCTGATCTGTTCAAGTCTAAGTTTTTTTTTTTTTTTTTAACAATTTTTGATCGGTTTTTGTTCTGATTTAGGCATGGGAGCGGCGTACGGAACGGCGAAGAGTGGCGTCGGAGTCGCCTCGATGGGAGTGATGAGGCCTGAGCTCGTGATGAAGTCGATCGTGCCTGTTGTCATGGCTGGAGTTCTCGGAATCTACGGCCTGATCATTGCGGTTATCATCAGTACGGGGATTAACCCGAAGGCGAAGTCGTACTATCTCTTCGATGGCTACGCTCACCTTTCGTCTGGTTTGGCTTGCGGTCTCGCGGGGTTGTCAGCTGGAATGGCGATAGGGATCGTTGGAGATGCTGGAGTTAGGTAAAGTAGAGATCTTTCCATCGGTCATTTCGTTTCTGTGGTTTAGATCTGTTGATTGATATGCATTTACTTGATTATTGATGGAGCTATTACTATTACTGTCTGCAGGATAGCTTGTTCACTGATGGATTAGTTCTAATAATTTGTAGCAGTTCAGCACTACATTATTTAACTCTTGATGATTAGATCTATGATTGGTTGCTACATAGAGATTTAAGTCATGATTTAGTATGCTAATTGATGGATTAATTTTAATTGTGTTAGGCATTAAATTTTGTAAGCGGCATCTTTTAAGTTTTAATAGACATGGATGATTGGATGTGGAATGATTAACATATCTTGTTGCCTCTTGTCTAGAGTGTGTATTATCATGTAACAGCGCAGCCGACTAATCACCTGGGTTATTTTTGTTTCAATTGATTTTTTGGGAGTAATATTTTTGTTTTTATGATTTGTGTTGCACTATTTTGGGATGTCTTTCATGTATGTTGCACGGTTACGGCAACATTGAAATGGACACGACACATATATACATGGCAAATTCTTAAAAATGCACACGACACGTGTGTCCGACACTCAGACACGTTTCGGAGACGACACTGCTCCATGATAGGAGTGTCCGTGTTACATAGTCTTTCATGTCTGAATATTTGCTTACTATTATTATGGTATAACTTGCCTTTTTCTTATTATTGTCTATGTTTTGTATGGGATGAAAATTAAAGGGGGCAAAGAGTGGAAGTTTGACCATGTATAAAACTAGAAACTTCAGTGTCTTTTTGTATCCTGAAATATAATCTTTTATCATTACACGCACATAGGATGAAACTAGTATATGAAACTAGTTCTTTAGGTGAGTAGTCAAGACCTACTCGTTTCTCATCTAATCATTGAATTTGATGAAAGATCTTTTCTTGCTTAAGTTACATCAACAATTCTTAAAGAACCTAAGCCAAACTTCTACACAAGTATTACCAAAAATGAACTATTGACCGAACAATTGCATGACTTTAAGAACCATTTCTATGGATTTAATGCCAATGTTCCAAGGGACAGTTTCTGTGAGCAAGCAAATTAACTAAATAGACAGTAGGAAATCATATCGACTATCAGTAAAAGTTTTTGATCCTACTTATAAGATCTGTATAGAAATCTAAAGGCTAGGTTTTCTGGCATAATCGGGTAGGATGAGACTGATATGTAGTGGCTTCCTAATTGTGGATTAGGTGGATAATGGGGAGCTGATGGATCTTTTGTCTGCATATCCATGTGTTACTCTGTGGCTTCAGTCCTTCTATTGAACTTTTTGCTAAATTATTTATTTATCGTACTTGCTAGTTTCTCTTTATTATTAGAATGATGGAATTTTTAATTCTATGTAGAGAGACTGCAATGCTTAAGCTAACAGTTGTAGAATTTCCAGTTGGAGCATATAAATAAAGCTAATGTGACAATTTCAAATAAAGATGCGAGATGAATCATATATTGAACATTTTTACTTATACTTGCAAAGTATATTTAATTAAATACGACTGTTGATAAACTTTTATGAGTCTGCGAAAATTTGTATCTGCATGTAAAGTTTTAAAAATGGGTAAATGATTATTTTCTACTATTCTGATGCCAGATAAGTATTAGTGGCTTAAATGATAAGAAAACAAGGTATAGCTGTATTTATTTCATTTTTTACGAACTCAGTATGTTATAAGGGTACGCCATGGACCATTACCATGTGTTGAATAAAAAAACTGAAAAGGAATCTTCTTTTTCTTTCTTTTTCTTTCTTGTTGGCGGGGGGAGGTAATTGGTGGACAAGAAATTGGAATTGAGTTCATTTTCGTTGAATTGAAGAGTTGATTGGTTTGTGGAACTCGACTAAATACTTCAAGTTATGTGAAAATATCGAGCGATTTGTTTACATTATCATGAAGGTGCTATGAATTTATGTTTCACTTCTTACAAAATCTTTTCACTAAAATAACATAAGTCCAGGTAATGCTCCTTTCACAAAGTAGCCCAGAAGAAGCTTTTAATTCACAGCAAGAATAGGTAGGTTTTGACATGTCTAGAGGAGACAAATTAGTTGCTGGTTAGGAGAATGGGATGGCCGTTGAAATATAGCTAGCTGCCAGGAGTAGGGAAATTGACCAAGGAGATGGACTTGATAAGGTTGAACAGAAAAGAATACATGTAGGTATTCCATTCCCCAAAATTGGAGAGGGCTTTGTTTTTGTTGTTAAATAAGATTGTCTTAATGCTTAAACAAGCTTTGGTTTACCATATCTTATTTATTTAAATCTTTAAATCTCAAAAAATGTAGTGAATTTTTTTTATACTGAAGGAACATGTAGAATCAATCACGATGTCAAATATTGACTATGTCCGATATATATCAGCGCTATCGTATTGGGTTTTGAGGTTTCTAATATGATATTGACCCTATAATAATAGGGCCGATATTGCCGATGTAGACATCTGATGTTGCCAATATGATACAAAAACCATTAGCTGACTGATATCAGTATAAACCAGGGCCAATACTTATATCGTGTAACATTAAAAGTTTTTGACCCGTTTAACTATTCTAAAAGTCCCCTTGTCGTCTACAACGACTCATATTTAGGATTACCTATAGCAGGAAGCCCAGAACTATGACTACATAGTAGCTATTGTTGTTCAACAATTTTGTTTTCTGTTCTTTTCTTAATCAAGTGATATTCTATAATTGAGATGCTATGTCCTTTGAGTGGGGATAGTATGTCCATAAAGGTACATGGGGTTTGTGGTAGGGGTTGCAACTTTGGCTTGAGCAAGTATCTTGACTTGCCCAAGTTAATTTGTTGGCCAGGGAACTTATCAAAGGTTGAAGTAGCCTGGTTTTTATTAGGATACTGATATCCCTGACAGTTTTATGCACTATTTTAGGTTTTACTTCAGGGATTCTGCTTTTATATCATAGATAACAACTTAGTCTAATGAGCTGTTTAATGGTCATCTAGGCCTCAATCCAATTGCTAATATATAAAGGTTCTGGAGTTTTTTTTTGGTCCTCCTATAAACGATTTTTCTCTTGTTCGTTAGGGATTAATATTTCTTCTTCTCTGCATCTGTTGGAACTTCTTTTCTGTTTTTCTTTTCTTCTCTCTTTTTTTTAATAAGATTCAAATAGAACCTATCATTAAGACACCCCTAGAAGGGACAGGGCTAAACAGAGCACAAAGGGCTTTCTATGTGATAGGAAGTGAACACTATTAGCCACACAAGGTCCGCGAATAAGTGATTGTTCAATAATTCCCGAACTAAAATCTGAATTGAGAGTGGATGAGTTAACTCACTATGTGAGCGTGAGGGTAATCTTAATCGTATTCCTTATTGTCTCTTATTTGTTTCTTGCCCCACACACAAGACACCCCTAGAAGGGGATATGGCTAAACAGAGCATAAAGGACTTTTTATGTGATGGGAAGTGAACACTATTAGCCCCACACAAGGTCTGTGAATATTGAATAAGTGATTGTCCGATAATTGCTGAGCTAAAATCTGAAACGAGAATGGATGAGTAACTGACTGTGGGTGCAAGGGTAATCTTAATCCTATTCCTTTATCGTCTCTTATTTGTTTCTTGCCTCACAGTTTTTCATTGAAGCTTGCTGTATGAGTCCTGCCGGTTGGTCCGTCAGCTTGCCCGTCGTCCTATTTGCTGACCTAGAATCCTCCACTGGTTGGAAAGACAAGATAGATTTTTAGTTGTCTAGGAGAGCTTATAACTAATATTTATCTATATTTCATGTTTCTGTATGGTATGAACATCTCTTGCATTGTACTTCATAACTATAAAAAAGTGACTCTGAAGCAAACACTGCATTCATACGCTTCCTTTGGGTTTTCACATGTAATCTAAAGAGTTTTAAAAGATAGTAAATCATGTGTCGGGTAGAAACTGTTGATTTGGATCAAAGTCGTAACACTATTACCCGTATGGTAAGTATGTTTCTGGTCAAGCTTGGATATCGTTTATTCAACTTAGTACCATGTCACTCTCTTTCCTAGAGTTGAAAAGGTTAAAGGAATGTTTTGCCTTTGTTAACTGCTGGTTAAAAGAGAACTAAAATATTGAATTTCAAAAACATCGAGTACTTAAATCAAACTTTCAGGGCAATCTTGCTTAAATTTGCTATTTTATTGACACAAAGCTTATGACTTCATAAGTTGGTTAGCCAATTTTTTTTTTTGTACGTTTCAAATTGGCAACCTGCTCTTTTGCTTATTGTACTAGGTTCCATCACCGAAAATTACCTCTGCAAGTTACTTGATCTATGCTAAGATTTTGATCTATCATTAAGATTGTTCCACACCATAGACTCAACTCTCCCACCAGGTTGGATGTTAGTCTCATGTATTCAGATTGAGACCCAAATCTTCAGAGAAGAGAAAATATGTGCCTATATGCATGCTTTTTGTAGGTTTTTTGTGTTCCTGCTCGCACCTGTTTCATTTCATTCGTCTTTGATCTCTGTTTGGTGGGTGTGTGGGTTTGAGTTGGGGCCCATGGAGGTTGCTGTTGTTTGATCAGATATTCATACCAAGACGGATGAGGTGATATACAAGACTATATTGGTGGATCTCTCTCTCTCCCCCCACCCCCCCCCACCCCCCCCCCCCCCCCCCCCCCCCCCCGCTTTTTTTTTTTAAATGTTAATTAGGTGCATTTTGTTGTGTCAACTCTGCCTTTAAACTGTGTAGTTCATTCTAGTGTTACTTGGACACTTCATTTTTTGCATAATTTTGCTGTGCCAGACACAACAAGACGCTTGGACGATTGTATCCCATTAGTTAGACATGGATCATGCAAAGAAACATAAATACGGTATAAATAAAGAGAAAAAGAGAAAGTATGAGAAAGAAAATCTGGAAAATACGTGCAAGGGAAGAATGGAAATAACAGGTGTTAACCTCTGGTTTTCTACTCCACTGACATACAAATTGTGTTCTCTTTTTTCCCCATTTTGTTATGTCATGCTATGTAAACAAATATTGTGAAAAAAATGGCTTATTGATCCAGTAAATTCGGGGCTTATATTTATGTATCTATTACACACATGTCATATCCTACTTTCTAGAATTTTCCATGTTGGACACTTGACATCTGCATCTGTGTCCAGGTAAAACTGGAACTTTGATTAGATTTTATAGGCAGTCAGGTACTTTTTGTGGTGTCAGTGAATGGGTATCAAATAGGTCTTGTATGTCCAAAAGCTCCCCTAATTCGTATGGAAATTGGCCTTCAAAAATTATTATCTAATTAATTTATTCACTTTTTCATTAAAAAACTATGTATATACATTTCATCTTTACAGCAGCTGCTGTGTTTATAATTTTTGCCAAAATGTAATTCAAATTTCATCAATTATTTTCAAAAATATATCAAAATGCTTTGATTATCTTAACAATTTTAAAAATAATTTGACTTATTTTTAAATTTTTTCTCCGAGCTGATTCGGCTGATTCGGATACTAATTGTTGGTCGATTTCGATACCGATTCTAAGATTTCGAACATTGTAAATTTTACCAAAATGTGATTCAAACGTCAATTATTTTAAACAATATGTCAAAATGTTGTTGATTATCTAAAAAAATTAAAAATAAATTTAATTATTTTTTAAATTTTTTTCACCGATCCAATATCACCGAACTGATTCGGCCGATTTCAAACCTTCTTCATTTCTTTCTACCTTTCCTTTTTCTATTCCTTCTTTTCTTTTTTCATTTGTTTTTCTTTTCTTCTTTTTTATTAATGTTGGTTAGAAAAATTAGAAGAGTTGGAATGTTCCTGTTACCATGTTTGTTGATTTTCTTCTATTGCAAGAATCTTCTGTTGCAAGAGCTCTTTTTCTTGGCTCTTCATATGTGCTATAACATATACTAAAATTACATCTAATGCAAAATTTCCGTGTTTGCATATTGAACATAGCATGTAGTGTCTTCAGTCCTAGAGTGTTTCATATATCTGAAAATCTGAATGAAATTTCCATTTCCATTAATAGATTTCGTACTGTGCTCTTCTGTGCATTCTGTATATCCTTAATTTGGGTGCAATGAACTATTACTACATAGAATTGAATCTCAGATCAGTTAGATGGGGGAAGCTAACTTGTTGCATGGTATTATATTCTGATGCAGGGCCAACGCACAGCAGCCAAAGTTATTCGTCGGGATGATTCTCATCCTCATTTTCGCAGAAGCTCTTGCCCTTTATGGTCTCATTGTTGGCATCATCCTTTCTTCTCGAGCTGGGCAATCTCGGGCTGAATAAGTGAAAGCAAAGCATAAGCAGTCAGCGTTTGCCTGATGTTTACTCCAAAGAGCTCATGTTATGTCTGATTTATAGCAGAAGAGTGAACATGAGCTGCTGGGCATTCATTCTACTTTCTACATTACTCTGTTTTGCGCTAGAGATTTATTTGAGGACTTCTTATGAATGGGAGTCCCTTTTGATAAAATTCCACATTATGTTGTGACAGCTTTATTTCTCACTGTAATGTGAGATGCTTGAATATTTGTTTGACCTGCATGTATATCTGCTTGCAGGCATCTGTGATATGAGATATGATTCATTTACTGAATTTTGTTAGCCGACTTGCTTTTTTCTGAGTCTTATTGTGTTACTCTTGTCCAAGACTGCCGTGATGATGACATGATGCCTTCACTTTGATGATTATTTAAAGAAATTGTGTTTGGTTCTTTTCTTTTTTCCCTTTAGTGTTATGAGTCCTTTTTATATTTATTGTTGCTGTCATTTTTTGTATAAGCTAATTTGTGTTTGGTATTGTTAATTCTCAGGGGGAGCAGCGAGGCCAACCCTATATAGATGATTTTTTGGCTGGCTGGAAACAAAGCTGCAGCGGCAAATGACTCAAGAATGGAAGATGTCGAGCTCCAATAGATGCAAACGCGAACTTCTTTTGGGGGAGAAATGCTTTATTTTGTTTTATTAAACCGCGACTGAGTGAGAGCTGATGCAGAATACTGCGGAAATTGGCAATCAGTTCAGGTACCGTCTATTTGATATCTCGACAGAACTCCTCGCCCTAAACTGGTTTACTTTGTCGACAGGCCAAGCCAAGGAGTGATGACTTCAATACAAACAAGTGTGATCCACAAAGATAAGTAACTGCTGCAAATTTTGCCCAAAAAGAGGAAAGGGAACAAAAGAAAAATGTGGATACCACTCAGCAATCAGCATAAGTTTTCTTTTTATCCTTTTGTTTTTTAAATTGTTTCTAAATTGTTTTCATAACCATAATTTTATGCCATGACTGCAAAACAATTATATTTAAATTTTAATTAACCACGTGAAATTAGTGTTGCATGACGCAAACCAAACAAATAATTTATAGCTTATTGCTTGTAAGAAACATTGTGTGCAGCATATGTTGCATTTTCATTGTAGGAACCAAGTTGTGGTGGTTGCGAACATTCACCACATTTTTTCTAAAGCTTATTAGCGAATAGTAAAAGTGCATGTATTTAGTTAAAAACTAATCATCGAGGTGTTGGGTTGTATTCATTTCTAGCTTGACTGCATGCGACATGAATTGCATTGATACTGTCGTGGATAAGAATCAGCTTATTGTGGATCGAACTCACCACAAGCGATTTGAGGCGCTTCTCGGGTGATACCTGTCAGAGCACATATGGAAAAGAAAACACCTTTCAGATTAGGAGCACCGGCGTGATGCCAGCTTAAAATCTTCGGACGTGAGAATCAGTAGGTAGAGTGGCAGAAAAGACCGATAGAGGGAAACTGCTGGTGTGATGGAAGAGTGGATTAGCACAGAGAACTGCTGGTGTGATAGTGGACTGAAACAGTGAAACTTCCAGTGTACTCTATGAACAAGCACATGGAGCTACAAGTGTGATGTTAGATTGGAACAAAAAAAATTTCAGTGTAGTGGATGGACTAGCACATGGAGCTGCTAGTGTAATGGTGTATGTTTGTGCTCTGAGGATTAAGAAATGACCCTCTATCCTGAGAGAAGAAGGATCATGTATGCTTAATATGGATTTCAACGTGGAGACGGAATTGACGGGCTACTGTAACTGCACGATCTTTATGTGTTGAATCTGTTGTAACAACTGTGATCATCCGCGTTGGACGGTTATGATTGCATGTTGGGGAATCAGCCGCTGCTCATAACTGTCCGCAATGATAGAGGTGTTACATGTAATGAATATAGGGAGGAAGGCGTTGCATAAGTATTGACGGAGATTATGGATGATATGTTGTTGGAGCTTCAAATTTGGAGTTTGAGACCTTGGAGTTGGAAAAGACCTAGGGGTGGAAATGACCTCGGAGAGGTAGAGATCTCGGAATGGTGGAAGGTGGCTCCGGACCTGGGACGCCTTCCGGACGGATGGGAGCTCCAGGATGATCAGGAGTAGCGGATGCTCTGCATTGGACTCTGAGAGTTGTGGATTTCTCAAGAGAAGCTCTTGGTAGTTTGAACACGTGTCATCATCTTGATGAAGGTTAAATTTTGACCACTACAGATAGAAAGACATAAACTTTTGACATTTTCAATCTAAGTGTTCACGTTTACAATTATTATGATTTCCTGTTCTTTCTCTTTTTGGCATGATGTCTAATGCAGAGAGTATTACTTTTTACATGTTTAGATGATCATTAATTATAAAATGAAAAAGATGTGTATTGCAATAATTTGAGTTATCTTAGATGTTAATTGATAAGTAAAGATTTAAGGGAAAAAACAATGAATGTTGTCAACTGAGATTGATGAAAGATTGGTAGAAATTGAAAAGAAAAGAAAAAAAAATGTTATCTTCACATCTATGAGCTATTTGTGTTGCTCTCGGTGTTGGTCGTCAACTCCATATGTTTTGTGTCTACTTTGTGCTATCTAGTTTCAACCTACTCTTTTTCACTTGTGGTCGTGTGTAAATAGGTCTGTAAACAATATTCAAAAATCTAAAATTCTGATTACATTGTTTGTTGAAGTATCAGTATCGGATTGACATTTGAAATTTGGATATGAGTTGAATTCAGGTCAGGTTTAGATCTATAAGATAAGACTTGAATCAGATTTGAGTTGGATTCGGATATAGAACATCAGACCCAGACCCAAATCGATTAGGTAGATAGCGTAAAGAAAAATCCAAATTTGATTCAGTTATACCTCTTGGATTCAGATTCATATTCAGATTCTCGTAAAACATTCGCTTTTAGGATTCAGGTTAGAATCATGCATAGATCCAACTTAGGGGCCATTTGTTTCTGGTAGAACTCCGTAATTCGTAAATGACTTACTACCCAGTTACAACTATGGCGTTTGTTTGGACCGTAATTCGTAAAAGACTTACGTAACTCAACTAACACTCACTTGCAACCCAGTTACCACTCACTTACAGCCCAGTTACAGTTAATTTTGTGGTCATACAAATTTGTAATATTTTTTATATTAATATTAAAATTTTTAATATTTAACTTTTTTTTAATATTTATTTGCAGTATTAAAACTTTTAAAATGACCAAATAGTTATTTTGTGGTCAACTTTTTCACTTACGACTTATACATTACGACAACCAAACACCGTAAAGTACAATACACTTTCCCACTTTACAATTTTATATTACCAATCAAACATCGTAAAATTTACATACATGTAACTCATTTACAATTGTAAAAGACTTTACCAATTACAACTACGAATTACGGCCAGTTACGACAACCAAACAGCCCCCTCTTCACAATCTTGCAATAAATGTGTCTAGAGTTATTAGTTTAGACAAGTTTTGATACTGAAATTGAAGTGTTGAGATCCTAGATATCTTATTAGAGAATTATATAGAAATTGAATAGCACGGAGTTGATTAAGCAAAAGTTTTTTTTTTATTTTTTTTATTTTTGAGATTATCAGACATAGTAAGATGTATTAATTAACTTTAATTGATATTTAAATTCTTGAGCTAAAAACTATTCAAGAAATTGATAGTTTGTCCACAAGTGACAAATAATTTGTTAATAAGTTACAAGTTAATTAATAATGTTTGGACCATATTTTCACTGTTTAGGAGAAAGAAGTAAAAAAAAAAGAACACTTTTTTTGTTGAATAAAAATTGTAGTCTGGTGTTGAACTTGAGAACCTTACATTTTTCAATCCATCTCTCTTACCACTGAACCAGGCCTCAGCAGTAGGAGGAAAACAAAGAATAAATTTTTTTTTGAAGGGACTAATACGCATAATTGATAATAGTAAATGATATGCTTACGCTTTGAGGAATTTATACCTTTTTCTCAACATAGATACATTGCCCACCCTCCTCAGTGCTATTTAACTAAGACTAATATTAAGTGACTATCAATTAAGAGGTCAGTGTACACAACTTGCGACAAGCTTGCTTGTGTTGGTTCCTTGTCTCTGGCAACACCTCTCTTGTTGCTATATTCATGTATCCTTTTGGTTGTGCAACTTGTGCTCTCACTTGTTTTCTTTAACTCTCTTTTGGTCCTTCCCTATGTAAATTAGTACTAGTTCTTTGAATCTTTATAATAGTCTCTCAAACTTTAAATTTACACTAATATTTTGGTTGTTATAACTGGGTTGCAAATGTAAAACTCACTTGCAGCCACTTGTAAACCAAACAGTTAATTTTATGACTCCCCTTGCAACCCAAAACAGTCAAATTTGTGCTTGCAGGCCCATTTGCAATATTTTCTTTCATTAAACTAATATTTTTTAACTATTAAATTAATTTTTAACTATTACATTAGTATTTTTAAATATATTAAAGGTTTTTTATTATTACATTGATTGTTTTATTATTAAATTAAAAAAATTTAATTATTAGATTAATTATTTTTTATTAAAGTTTTTATTACTAAATTGTAAATTTTACTATTAGATTGAACTTTTTATTAGACTAATTTTTTTATATTTTTATTATTGTTTCATATTTTTAAGTCTTAGATTAATCTTTTTATTATTAGATTAATATAATTTTTTATGGGAGATTTCACTATTGCCTCCTATGTTAAACCATAATTTGGAAAAAAACTCAGTTTTGTAATTTTATTTGCTTTAGCCACCTCTTTTTTAAACCAATCACGTGCGCCCACGTGTCAAGCACAAAAGTGTTTCTCAACGGTGAAAGACGCAAATGTCCCACAGTAATCATTTCGAAATAAGCGGACAGCTTCAAAAATGCGGATATCTGGTATATAGAGGACTGTGATCATCACCACAGTCCTTACAAAAAAAATCCTATTTCTGGGAACTGTGACCATAATCGCAGTCCTCATAAAAATATCTTATTTCTGAGGATTGCAACCGTGATCGCAGTCCTTAAAAAAATCATATTTTTTAGGACTATGATCATGATCACAGTCCTCACAAAAATGTCCTATTTTTTAGGACTGCGACTATGATCACAATCAGCACAAAAATGTCCTATTTCTGAGAATAGCGAGCATGATCACAATCGTTCTTATTAGTACATATTTCTGAATCTTTATAGGACTGCAACCATGATCACATTCTTCTTTATTAGGAGTATAACCATGATCGCAATCCGCACAAAAATGTTATGTTTTTAAATCTTTATTAGGACTGCGATCATGATTGCCCTCGCAGTGCTCTTCATTGTTGGCCCGATGGCCCACATCACTCTAGTTTTGATGATGATCAACTCATGTAGTTATGTTTACTAATGATCTTGTGTTTAATTAGTGACAGATTTATGATCAAGATCTTAGTAGGTGCATAACTTCAACAAAGGATTTGAAGTCAAGTTTTGGAGCTAGCACGGTTTGATCCAACGAGATAGTGATCGAGTTTCGATTGTGTTTGGACCAAGTCAAGAAGATGAGAAGGCTTCAAGTGAAGACTTCAAGAAGATGAAGACTTGTGTCTAGGTTTGTTTTTAGAAGATTTTATTTTAGATAAAATGTAAAGGATAGAGTAGTTGGTGGATTGCTCAAGTATCTTATACACACACACTCTTGATTTAGTTTGCTTTAGAAAAGATTTTCTATTTTAGAAAATACATGTTTGGATTTTAGAGTTTCAAGTATTATGTTTTAACCAAAATCAAGTTTAAAGCTTAATGTCAAAAACATAGATATTTCACCATGTTTGTGTAGTGGATCATATCCATACACACTATGCTTTCAAAGTTGTTTAAATATCTTATTTTTGTATTTGGTGAAGTTTTGGAAAAACAAAGTTTGGAAAATAAGTTTTGGAAAATACTGTTTTAGTTTAAGCCAATTTTTTCAAGTTACAAAAATAGTCCAAATCTTATGTAACATATCTTGATTTTGTGCAAGCATGTTTGTTTATCAAGGTATAACATCAAAACTATTTTTGTAGATTTTTCAGTATTTTATGGGATTTTATTTGAGCCAAAAAGACCAACATTTTAATCCCTAGATTTCTGTTTCAGGCTTCAGTAAGTCGACCAACCAAGTCGACTAGGGCTGAAGTCGGTCGACAGGCTCGGTCGACCGACGTGCACAGACGTGCACGCCAGTTCTGCAGGATGGCCGGCCGACTGACCGGGTCGACCGTCCAGAGAGTTCTGCTCTCTGGAAAGCCCCGGCCGACCTTGCGGTCGACCGGACAGAGAGATTGCTCTCTGTATCCTGGTTCGGTCGACCGCCCCGGTCGACCGATGGCTCAAACGGTCTGAAATATGATCGTTGGCCGGCCGACCGGACGGTCGACCGCCAGGCCTGACAGAACCCCAACGGCTAGTTTTCCAGACTCTATAAATTGGGGCTTTTGGGGGCTGTTTTCTATAAGATTTTCAAGTGGATTTTTCACCAGTTTTCTCAACTCTTTTAAGAGGTTTTCTCCACTTGTTTTAGAACCAATATTCCAATCAAAAGGAGAGTTTATCTAGAGTGTTTTTAAAAGAGAATTTCTTGAGTTTTCCTCCACCATTCTCATCCTTGTTTTCTCACACTACACTTGAGCTATCCATTGCTATTCATCTTATAGGAGTGTTGTAGTGAGAGTATTTATTGGTGATCAAAGTGTTTAGATCACCAAGATTTCTTTTCTTGTTCTTTGAGGAGGCGGACGAGTGCGCGTTCGCGGTTGTTTCGAGTTCGGGTGCGAACTTGTTGTTTGAGGTGCGGCCTCGGCGAGCCGGTGGGCTTGCGTGTATACGGACTAGGGAGTCCGAGAGTTGTAGGTGTTGCGGTACCGAGTGATCCGGTGGGATCGATTATAGTGGAAATCCTTCGTGTGTCGAAGGCGGGGATGTAGAGCAAGTGTGCTCGAACCTCAAAAAAATCCCTTGTGTTTGCGATTGCTCACTCTCTCTCTCTCTCTCTCTCTCTCTCTTGTTTATATCTTGCATGCTTCTATTGTGTTTATCTTACATGCTTGATATTCATATTGTGCTTAATTGATATACATGCTTGGGTTGTTTGCTAACACTTGTATTTAACCAAGAGAGCCAACGCGGCACCTCAACCCATATCCAGGGGAATCTCGAGGAGTTAGTCCAGAGCCCTTCACGGGAAATTCGGCTACACTCTTGTGTTATACGTGGTGTTTAGTGTAATAAGTTTAATTTGGTCATTAATAGTTTTAATTCCGCATTATTTGGCATAAAGTGACCATTAGATTAGCCATCACCTATTCACCCCCTCTAGGTGAACTTACAATTGGTATCAGAGCCAAGTGCTCTTGATTTTAGGTCTTATAACCTAGAGTTAAAGATCCTCATTTTTAGCTCATCACAATATATTTTGTACACACACCATGAACTTCATGTCACCACCCACTTTTGATATTCTTAACATCCATATTTGGAAGGTGAAGATGTCCTTGTACCTCAAAGCCCTAGGCATTCATCTTTATCTTACCATCACTAAAAATGATTATTGTTTGAATGGCAACAATTTTGAGGTTAATGCAAAAGCCCTCATGCTTTAAAATCAACCCTAAATGATGATTATTTATTTAGGGTTTCTAATCTTGATTCGGCTTTTGTAGTGTGGAACACCCTCCTCTCCCTAGGCGAAAAAGATCAATATTATGCTGGGAGTGACTCGGATGTTGGAAGCGACATCTCCAACGTGTGCTACATGGTCCAAGGGGATAACCCCCTTGAGGTAAATACCGAATCCGAGTTAAATGATGAGACATGTCATATAATGAACTTGCATCTTTTTGTCAACAATTGCTTGAAAAATATGACATGCTTAAGAAAGATAATAAAATTTTGAAAAAGATTTTGATAGCATGCATAAGGAAAATGATTCATTTAAAAATAAAGTTGCATGCATAGAAAAAGAAAATGAAGTTTTAAAAAATGAAAATATTTCCTTAATGTCTAAATTGAATGATTTGTGTGAAGGAAATACATCTTTGAAAATAAAATTACTTTGGTGGAAAAACAAAAAGAAGTTGCTTTTCATGAAAACACGTCTTTGAAAAAGAAAATTTTTGAAAAAGAAAAAGAAAATGTTTTCAAAGAATAAGAAAAATGATTCTATATTTCATCATGCTTTACATGCCACCACAAATGAGATAAATGTTTTGAAAAATAAAATGGATTGTTTGAGCTCCACTTTGAGCTCTTGTGCATTTAATCACACTAGATTGGAGTCTATGTTTTCAAAGAAACAAACTCCACACATTCATGCACATCATCATTCATATGCTTATGTTGCGCGCCATGATCATACTCACACACATAAGCATCCTAAGGTGTACAAATGTACATATTGTGGCCGCAAAGGCCATTTAGCAAAGTTTTGTTTTGACAAGTTAAATGTTTTAAATTTTGCTAATAAAAATGTTTGGGTCCCTTACAAAGCTAACCCCCAAGGACCCAAGAAAAAATGGGTACCAAAATCCCCACTTTTGTATTTGATGTAGGTGAGGGCTCTCACAAGCCGTGAGAGATTTGGTGCCTTGGTGGTGGTTGCATGGACTAGAAGGACATACATTTGATGCACCGCTATCAAAGAGGTTTGGTGAGACGACCACCATGTTTGGAGATTTGGAGTTGGTAACAATCTCTAAACTCCCATTTTATTTATGTTCATGCTTGTTCATTCATGATATTCATAGCATGTTCATGTTTTATATTTTGATGTGCTTCATGTGGTAAAAACATGCTTAGATGTAGTTTTTATCAAAACTTGTATTATACATGTACAAATAGTGAGTTATATATGATTTATATATGTTTGCACTTCATGCTCATTTGTACCTACTAAATGCACATATATAGGCTCGTTTTGATGATTCTTTTATTTATACTTGTTTTGCCTATTTTCATGTTTTACTTCATGTATATGTATTTTTTAATTTAAATCTAATAAATATACATGTATACCCGTGAGTCTCTTGCCTTCATGCAAATACTATTAATAGACTCTTTTACATTTGGGATATGTATGTGTATTGTTAGGATTGGATAGATCATACATATACCTAGAAGTTTGTTTTAAAATGAAAAATGAAATTTTATCTTTAATTTGTTTTGATAAAAATGATATTCATATTTGTTTCGAGCTTCATTGACTATTTTCATGAAAATGCTAAACACATGATTCTTGTACACTCACATTTTATTTGTTTTGTCATGACTTTGGTTCATGAACATATTTTTGAGCTTTATCGTTTTGAGTGTCAACTCTTATGTATTTGGTATGAATCATGAAAAACTTATATTTTGATTTCATGTTTTGAAGGATCTTTAACTAGTTTGTCAAAAATTATCTTTAACTAGTTAATTATTCTTCATTTGGTAGTGATTTTCAATGCTATACTATTTTCAAATCTATTTTTGAAAACCCTACCTTCCATGGGTGGTTGGATGGGAGATTATGCTCAAGTATGCTTTATAGTGAAAATCATTTTAATCTTGAAACATGATTGGGAGGTATAGGTTATGAGTTATATACATGATTTACATTATTATTTTCAATTGGTATCATTGGATCTTTTCAATTGGTATCTAAATTGATAATTTTGTATATACTCATATTTTGTTTTTATATATGTATGTCTTCAATGTCAATTGGTATTATCATTTCCATACATATATATGTTTTGAAAAATCAAGCACAAAGTTTACGATGAAAAAAATAAAAAAATTTTGATCATTATGTTTACAATTGATATCTACATATGTGTTAAATTTCAATTGGTATCAATATGTTTTACAATAATGATTATTTATATTTGGTATCTTAAAAATTTGTTTGTTTTACAAGAGCTCTGATACCTTCAAAATTTGTTTTATTAAGAAAAATTCAAAATTTTTGTTTAAGAAAAATTAAAAAATTTTGATGTGTATTTCTTATATGCAAGGAGAGCTTAACATCTCTTCTACATATAGATTCATGTTGAGTGTATCTTGTATTGAGGAGCTTGACAACTCTTCTTTATGTGGTACACGTGTGTAGGGGAGCTTCACATCTCCTCTTATGCATTACATATTATACGTTATGTGAATTATGGCTTGTCATCGCTCTTTCATGTAATGTATATGTGTAGGGAAGTTACTTTACCATCTTCCTCTTCATGAATATATATCGCATATAACCTTTTATTGACTTATTTGTTTATACCCCTTATTGGTCTCTTTGTTTATAACAAAAAGGGGGAGAAAAATTTGATGATTTTGTTTTTACCTTCACCCCTTTGTTGATGATTGACAAAAAAGGGGGAGAGGTATTTGAGAAGTATTTAGCATATATATAAGGATTTATGTTTATGCATATATGTTTGTGTTTTGCAAATAGGAGAAAAAGATTTGATTTGTTTTATGCTTGAGTGGATGTTTACTCCTACATTTGCATACATGTTTATGTGCCTCATTGCATATTTATTTGTTTATTTGGTATGCATGAGTTAAGGGGGAGCTTCTTTGAAGCTTTACTTTAATCCATGCATATATAACTTCATGAGTTTTGTCATCATCAAAAAGGGGGAGATTGTTGGCCCGATGGCCCACATCACTCTAGTTTTGATGATGATCAACTCATGTAGTTATGTTTACTAATGATCTTGTGTTTAATTAGTGACAGATTTATGATCAAGATCTTAGTAGGTGCATAGCTTCAACAAAGGATTTGAAGTTAAGTTTTGGAGCTAGCACGGTTTGATCCAACGAGATAATGATCGGGTTTGGATCGTGTTTGGACCAAGTCAAGAAGATGAGAAGGCTTCAAGTGAAGACTTCAAGAAGATGAAGACTTGTGTCTAGGTTGTTTTTAGAAGATTTTATTTTTAGATAAAATGTAAAGGATAAAGTAGTTGGTGGATTGCTCAAGTATCATATACACACACACTCTTGATTTAGTTTGCTTTAGAAAGATTTTCTATTTTAGAAAATACATGTTTGGATTTTGGAGTTTCAAGTATTATGTTTTAACCAAAATCAAATTTAAAGCTTAATGTCAAAAACATAGATATTTCACCATGTTTGTGTAGTGGATCATATCCATACACACTATGCTTTCAAAGTTGTTTAAATATTATTTTTGTATTTGGTGAAGTTTTGGAAAAACAAAGTTTGGAAAAATAAGTTTTGGAAAATACTGTTTTAGTTTGAGCCAATTTTTTCAAGTTACAAAAATAGTCCAAATCTTATGTAACATGTCTTGATTTTGTGCAAGCATGTTTGTTTATCAAGGTATAACATCAAAACTATTTTTGTAGATTTTTCAGTATTTTATGGGATTTTATTTGAGCCAAAAAGACCAACATTTTAATCCCTAGATTTCTGTTTCAGGCTTCAGCAAGTCGACCAACCAAGTCGACTAGGGCTGAAGTCGGTCGACAGGCTCGGTCGACCGACATGCACAGACGTGCACGCCAGTTCTGCAGGATGGCCGGCCGACTGACCTGGTCGACCGTCCAGAGAGTTCTGCTCTCTGGAAAGCCCTCGGCCGACCGTGCGGTCGACCGGACAGAGAGATTGCTCTCTGTATCCTGGCTCGGTCGACCCCCCGGTCGACCGATGGCACAAACGGTCTGAAATATGACCGTTGGCCGGCCGACCGGACGGTCGACCGCCAGGCCTGACAGAACCCCAACGGCTAGTTTTCCAGACTCTATAAATTGGGCTTTGGGGGCTGTTTTCTATAAGATTTTCAAGTGGATTTTTCACCAGTTTTCTCAACTCTTTTAAGAGGTTTTCTCCACTTGTTTTAGAGCCAATATTTCCAATCAAAAGGAGAGTTTATCTAGAGTGTTTTTAAAAGAGAATTTCTTGAGTTTTCCTCCACCATTCTCATCCTTGTTTTCTCACACTACACTTGAGCTATCCATTGCTATTCATCTTATAGGAGTGTTGTAGTGAGAGTATTTATTGGTGATCAAAGTGTTTAGATCACCAAGAGTTCTTTTCTTGTTCTTTGAGGAGGCGGATGAGTGCGTTCGCGGTTGTTTCGAGTTCGGGTGCGAACTTGTTGTTTGAGGTGCGGCTTCGGCGAGCCGGTGGGCTTGCGTGTGTACGGACTAGGGAGTCCGAGAGTTGTAGGTGTTGCAGCACCGAGTGATCCGGTGGGATCGATTATAGTGGAAATCCTACGTGTGTCGAAGGCGGGGATGTAGAGCAAGTGACCTCGAAACAAGTCCCTTGTGTTTGCGATTGCTCACTCTCTCTCTCTTTGTCTCTTGTTTATATCTTGCATGCTTCTATTGTGTTTATCTTTACATGCTTGATATTCATATTGTGCTTAATTGATATACATGCTTGGGTTGTTTACTAATACTTGTATTTAACCAAGAGAGCCAACGCGGCACCTCAACCCATATCCAGGGGAATCTTGAGGAGTTAGTCCAGAGCCCTTCACGGGGAATTCGGCTACACTCTTGTGTTATACGTGGTGTTTAGTGTAATAAGTTTAATTTGGTCATTAATAGTTTTAATTCCGCATTATTTGGCATTAAGTGACCATTAGATTAGCCATCACATATTCACCCCCTCTAGGTGAACTTACATTCATGACCGCACTCCTCTTTATTAGCATTGCGATCATGATCGCAGTCCATACAAAAATGTCTTATTTTTTTAAATCTTTAATTAAGGACTGCGAACATAATCGCAGTCCTCACAGAGGATTGTGATTATGAATTGCAGTCCTCATATCGACATCGCCATCATCAGTAGACTTCTCGTTTACCGACAACTGATTCATACCTAATACTTTTCAGACTTAAAAAATACAATGATCACAAACACACAAAAAAAACTCATATGAGCACGAACAAAAGAGATCTATAAAAGGTTGATCCAAAAAAAATTTGGTCCGGGAGCTTCGCCCCCTGAGACCCTCAGGACGGGGGCTCCCCGCCCCCTTCTAATCCCATGATGACTTAACCAGACAGGTCAACCCACGAATTACTTTGCGTCGAGGTCAGGCTTGAGGTGAGAGCAACGACGGGAGCGATGGAGAAGGGTAAAAAAAGAAGGGTGGTTTGGAAGAATCAGTTTATACTGGCGTGAATGAAGTTATAACGAAGAAAGTTATGAAGCTGAGTTTTTTTTCCTAATTATGAATCAGAGTAGGTAACTATAGCGAATTTTTCTTTTTTTTTATTATTAGATTAATTTTTTAATTAGTATATTATTATTTTTTATTCGAAGATTAATCTTTTTTAATTATTAGATTAATAGTTTTTATTATTAAAATTTTAATTATTATATTAATATTTATATTAGTAAATTTAATAATATTTAATATTATATTCAAATATTTATATTTAATATTTGATATATAGGAATTTCGCTACTGCCCTTATATCAAACCGTAATTAGGAAAGAACTCAATTTCATAATTTAATTCGCTACAAGCACCTCTATTTTTAAACCAACTAGGTGCACCCATGTGACAAGCGCAAAAGCACTCTTTAGCAGCGAAAGATGCAAATGGCCTGCAGTAATCACCTCGAAAAAAGTGGACCGCTTCGAAAATGCGGAATGTTTTCTCACAAAAAATACCTTATTTCTTAGTCTTTATTTGGATTGCGATCATGATCGCAGTCCTTACAAAAATGTCATGTTTTTAGTCTTTATAGTGATCGATGTACTCACGAAAAATGTCATGATCGCATTTTTCACAAAAATGCAATGTTTCTGAGTTTTTATAGGACTGCAACCATAATCACGGTCGTCTTTATTAGGACTGCGACCATAATTATTGTCCTCACAAAAATGTCATGATCGCCGTCCTAAAAAAATAAAATTTTTCAGCTTATATTGAGACTGCGATAATGATCACAATCCTCTCAAAATGTCCTAATTTTCAATTAATAAAAAAGTGCGATCAAAATCACAGTGTTCTAATAAACGACTGCTACCATAGTCGTAATGCTCACAGAGGACTGCAATTATGAGTCGCAATCCTTATATCAACTTCGCCATCATCAGCAAACTCCCGTTTACTGACATCGAATGGATGCTCAAAATTTATAGATCTAAAAATCACATTGATTACAAATAAACAAAACTCATCGCGTGCACGAACAAATGAAATCTACGAAAGGTCAATCCCAAAAAAATTTAGTCCAGGGCTCTGCCCCTTGAGACCCATGGGAGGGGACTTCCCGCCCCTTTCAACCCTCACGACGACCTGACCACGCAGAACGATTTGCAAATTACTTTGCGTGAGAGTCAGAGTTGAGGGGGAGAGCAACGTCAGAGGCGATAAGGAAGGGTAAAAGTGAAAATAAAAATATATAAAAAAGTGGTAGTTGGGACGAATCAATTTATGCTGATGTGGATGAGGTTGTAGCGAATAAAAATAGATAAGAGTTTTTTTTCCTAATTATGAAGTAGGTGGTTGTTCTTAATATATTCAATATATTAATAATATGTAATATTACATTAATGTTTTTTATTATTAATTTAATAAAATTTAATATTTTAAAAAATTATAAATTAATATTTTTAAGTTATTAGATTAATGTTTTTTAAATTATTAGACTAATTTTTTATATTACTTAATGTTTTTTGATTAACCCCTACAACTAATAGGGCCGAAAACAAAAAAGAAAACCGAAAGGGAAGAAACATATGGCGAGAGAGACGCCAGCTACGCAGCAAGGAAAAGAACGTGGTTACACCCCAATACAGACAAAAGAAGGAGAAGAGGGGGAGGTACAGAAAGAAAAAGAAAATATTAAGTGGATATTAAACAAAAAACATTTAATAATTTTAATAATTTAATATTAGATTAACATAGTTAATATACTTAATAATATTTAATATTAGATTAATGTTTATTATTATTAAATTTAATAATATTGTTTGAGTTTAAACAAAAGTATCGGATTCTTAACTACTTGTGATCTTACCAGCTGTTTGTTGATTGCTGGGATCTAAACAAGTAGAAGGATAACAGTGAGTGAGAGAAAAAGATATATTTTTCTAAGAGTATCGAAAAATGGTGTTTTTTGACTTTGTCCGGTGAAAATTTTGAAGTGCACAAATATGAATACTATTAGATTTTGCCGTGAAATCCACTGAGGAATTGCGAGGAATAGATATGTTTTAGGGTTTTATGAATTTGTGAGATGTGAAAAATATGAATACTATTAGATTTTTTTTTTTTTGGTGAGTTTTTGAGAATAAAGGAGTTTGATTAAGAATAAAAATTTTCAAGAGAGTAGTGGAAGAGGAAGGAGGGGGGAGAAAGTGATTGAGAATTGGAATTCGAGAGAGGCAGGGGGTGTCGAGGGAGAGTGAGTTTTTTTTTTTTCCTTCATGGAAAGAGGTCGAAAGCGGAGAGAATGACAAAGAGAGAGCGCCATGTTTTTTCCTTTTTTCTTTTATAGATGAGAGAGAGAAAATTTAATTAAAAGATTTTTATTTGAAGAGTAAATAATAGAAAAGTAAGTGATTAAAAAGGGGGGGTACAACTCGTCGATGGAACAATAGAAGGGGATAGAATTGTGCACATGTTTTGTATTATTTGTTTTTAAGAGTAGTTATAGATTAATTACATGATACCAAACAAACAAAAAAGTTCACAACGAAAAAATGTCTGAACTCTAACATAAATCTAAAAATCATTTCTAAACTGATTCTGATATATTAATTATATCATGATTTATAATACACGTCGTAGTTTCTGTCATTGATATTTTCTTCTCTTGGGCTTAAGATTGAAGGCAACATTGTTAGAAAGGGCTAGTGATCTATCACTACCAAAAATCATTATGGATGCACCAACAATATTAACCCTCAAATCATTTTCATCTAAGCTTCAAGATTAGGATCAACAAATTGTTGGCAAGGACCAGTGGCCTACCACTAAGAAATGTCGCAACTTGCGAATGTAACGGGCAAATCGACAACCTAAATGTCCCTGTTGTTCCTCTGAAAATCAATAGCAAGGTTTTTTTTTATAGATAAAATCATGAGGTAAAAAACCCCTGGTGTTTCATTAATAAGAACTTAATGAAACATTTTCAAATAAGAAGAGTACAAATATGTAACACATACACAATTAGAACTTTCGAAAAAGAAAAAAAAGGACCATTGGAATTCTTCTAGCGATTTCCCTACTAAGAACATGCACACACATCTTGCTGAACTTTGGTGAGAAAGGACACAAGAATTCTAATGGCCCAAGCCATCTATGGATATGATGATATCAAGACATAAAGGCCTCCCACACACACAATCTCCTTTCTCCTCCTCCTTTCTTCCCCACTCATTCATTATTTCCTTCTAGTTTGAATGTGTTGTCACATTCCTACAATAATTTGCTCCTGCTTTTTTAGTGCAAGTGGTTGGAGGAAGTTCAAAAGGTTAAAGCATCCTCTCTCATGAGAAGCCACATTCCCACATACAAATTGAGTGGTGGAGAGAATTGGTGTTTGGGATGAGTGACAATGGGTGTGTTCTCTCAAGACCATAAAATCATTTGTGATGCTTGTGTAAATCAAAGAGTTTGTGAGCAAGCAAATAGTGGTGTGTTACCTTAATGATCTGTCACCAGGGTTAGTCATAATGATAATTAAGATCATGATGGTTAAAGGAGAAGTTTATTCTTCAGATAAATGTAGGGTTTAGGGATGATTTGTTTGTATCTCTTCTAGAAGAGAGTTTCAAAATTGACTGTTGGGTTCAATTGGTTCAACAAAAACATGGAGATGATTAGGTTAGATTTGAGCTTGGTTGGTAGCTTGGGATGAGTGAGAGAGAGCATGAGTAAAAGTCCAAGTTTGCAAATCAAGTTTGGTTGACTTTAGGTTGAATGGTGTTTGACTAAAACCAGTCTCAAATCAAATTAGGCTCAAAGTAAACTGACCATTGACTAAACTTAATCTTGGACCAAATTAAAAAATGATTACCATCCAGTTGTGAAGCTGCAAAAGAGTAACAATTTGAATGGAACAAAATACTTGAGAATCAGAATGAATGATTTCTCTCTCTTTTTTTTTCCTGAGGAAAAGAATGAATGAGTCTTGTTCTTACTCACTCTGAAGTCACAAGATTCTTGTCATTTCAAATCACTTGCTGTGCTATTATAATGAATGATCCTCCCTCAGGATTGCACACACTTGTCCTTTTAAATTACCTTTGAATGTTCTGAAATTGTCCAGTACCTGCAAATGACAATCACATACCAACAACCTCTCACAAAAGCTTTTCAGTTCCCATTTTCAGTACCATGTGTTATTTGGATATGTTAAAATCTACATACATGCAACAACACAATCAAACACTAGTAACAACACTATATACCTCAGTATATGATCCCAAACACTACACAATACATAAAATTTGGCAGTAAAAAGTGACCATCCCTTTCATTCCCCAGCCTCTGCTTCTCTTTTTCTTTCTAGTCTGTGGCCCTCCTTGTTAGATTCCTTATCCAACCTCTCCTCCCTTCAACCTTACCCACTAGCCCCACGTCAGTCGCACCCGCCTCGCTGGACCCCTTCCGGCGCGCCAGCTGGAGCGGCTGGCCGATACTCTTGCGCCACCACAATGTCCCCCTCGGCTTTACATGATCAACCACACTCTTCCCTTTGTTGCTCCCTTTTGATGAATGGTCGGCGATCTCCTGCTTCTTGCTTTCCCATGATGCTTCCCCGTTGTTCTCAAACTTGATCGATACGATGAGTCTGGGGAATGTCACAGTTACATCAAGTAAGAATGCTTGTAAATGGAAACATAGGTATATAATTGAAGATATGGCAGTTGCTAATGTACCCAAGGAGATATGGTAGGCTATGGTGGATCATGGAATGGACTTCTATGCTTCAGTTCAGAAAAAACAATGGGGATTGTTTTTCTAACTTTTTCCTTGGTGACTATGACAAACTAGGCAAAAAAAAACATAGAAAGGGTGTACAAAGGAAACAGCTAAAATGAAACAGAGAATGCAAACTAAGATAGATGATAAATGTTAGTATCATATAATACCAACATCATTCAACAATCAATTGCAAAAAAAGAAAATAGGAGTTGGGACTGATACCTTCTAGACTGGCAATGGAGCCTTCATCAGAGTTGTGATCAGGTCTCAGGCGCCGGGATTTGACGCGGTGGAGGAGAGAGCCCAAAGCAAAGACTTTAGGAAGGGTGATTGTGGGTCTCCTCCTCAAGACTCTAAATGTCCTACTGGAGTCCTTGGGGAGGGGAAGGTGACCTTGTTTTGATGCCAAGTTCAGAAGCCTCTCCCTCAAGCAAAGAGCACATATCCCTACTGTCACTTCTTTTGGGTGGAAACAGCAGCATGCACTGTACTCATCTCTGTAATTGTACATATTGAGCTAGGAAAGAGGCAGGTGGAGAAGAGAGGAGCAAGGAGAAAGAAGAGGAAAAATATATGAAAAGGGCAGAGCAAGGGACATAGGTTTAAATGTATATGTGGAAAAGGGTCTGTTGCTTTTTGAAGAATAGTCTTGTATGCAAGGCCAAGACCATGCAGAGACAAGAGAGCTTGAGATGTAGTGTGAGTAAAAAAAGTCTACAACTACTGTCCAAGTCTAGTGGTATTATACTGACTTCTATACTAAATCAGAGTTGAGTAGTTGCATTGAAAGGAAAAGTCTTTTTTCAGAGATCAAAGTAAATCTAGAAACCACTAAAAGCTGTAATTAATATGATTAACAGTTGGCAGTTAGGATGCAAAGGTCTTTGCTCTGATATAAAGGAGCATTCTACATTATCTACAGAAAATTATTGTGCTATTAGACAGATAATCATGCTTAGTAGAGAAAAAGGACTGCATTCTAAAAAAAAAAAACATTAGAATATCGAACAATAACAATTAATGGAACAAGAGCCAAAGTAAATGTTATTTTCAGAAACCTGAACTGAACAAGGAAATTTCCTCAAAGTCGCCGCAACATAGCAACAACAAGTAAGCCATTTGTCCCAAGTATTTGGGGGTAGGCTACATGAACTAAAAGAGAATTACGCCGGATCGGGCACATGGATCAGCTTTCTCCACTCATTCCTATCGAGCAATATGCCTTCATTAAGACCTTTAGCCTCTATATCTTGTCGTATTACCTCCATCCATGTTTTCTTCTGTCTTCCCTCTGCTTTTAACTTGTCCTAATTTGATACGCTCTGAAAGCCCCAACACTCCTGCTTTTACTTGCCTTTAAAGAGATTCCAAGCAAGAAAACGAGATGGGCCATGACTCACATATCTCCTTCATTGAATGGGAAAAGTTAGCTATATTGGCTGTGCAAAGGATGAGAAAAGGGGGCAGCTTTTGTGCACACCCTTGTGCACATGTGGTGGGGTTAGAGGCAAAGATCCAAGCAACCAAGGGGGGTTCAAATCAACTTCCCAACCCCAGCCGAAAGAAGGAACAATGTCTCCTTGTCATGGGCCTACCCTTTAGGATCCAATTGGGAAGAGTCAAGGAACATGCTCAGCAATGATTGGATCAGTATTATTCACTCATGTCTTAATCAAAACATGTCTACAAAGTGATAAACAAACATTAAGGGGAGTACTAACCCTTGGTTATAAGACGATAAACTTCTCAACTATAATCATCGGTCAATAATGAACACCTCACTCAATATTGCAGTTTTGGTGTTTAGTTGTGTACTTGCTAATCATCGATCAATAATGAAATACTGATGAGCAATCATTTTAAATACTTAAGTTTTATTATCTAAAAAGATGAGGAGATCAATAGTGATATCAACCATAAGATTCAAGCCGGCTGGTTGAAATGGAGGAGCGCAACAGGAGTTTTATGTGATCGTAATATTCCGTTATGACTGAAGGGAAAGTTTTATTGGACTGCTATTAGGCCAGCTTTGTTATATGACACAGAATGTTGGGTTAAAAAGAGATATCATGCCCAGAAGATGAGTGTAGCATAGATGCGCGTACTTCGTTGGATGTGTTGTAACATAAGGTAAGAAATGAAGATATTCATACTAAGATAGACGTAGCCTTTATAGAAGAGAAGATGAGAGAAAACCGCCTACAATAGTTTGGTCATGTGTGACGTAAATCTACAGATGTGTCAGTCCGGCGAGTAGAGCGTATCAAATTAGGACAAGTTAAAAGAGCGCAAGGGAGACCGAAGAAAACATGAATGGAGGCAATACGACAAGATATAGAGGCTAAAGGTCTTAGTGAAGACATATCGCTCGATAGGAATGAGTGGAGAAAGCTGATCCATGTGCCCGATCCGGCGTAATTCTCTTTTGGTTCATGTAGCCTATCCCAAATACTAAGGACAAATGACTTAGTTGTTGTTGTAGTTGTGTTCTTGCTAACTGATACAAGCTTTGTATGCTATTGTACACTGACAGGAGAGCAAAACTCACAAAAGCCCGTAAAATTAAAGTCTCCCATGATTAGTTTATCATAATAATGCTATTATCTGTCGATAACATTTAATGCACTTTCATATTTTAGATTTATCCACAAGTTGAAAATGGCCATTCAAATTTGTCAATTGTATCAGAAATCTCATAATCCAACACTTTTTACCTGCAGTAAGTACCCACTGTCACAGTACTGATCAATTCATAATCCAAAGTTTATTTAAACAGATTATTTCCACTAACAATATTTAAAAGAACAAAAGAAATGAAAACAGTGTTTCCAAACGACACCAAAAGTCAGTAAAGATCTCTTAAAATAAAAGGCAACTGGAGTAAACAAACTTCAATAGCTCCAAAACTTGCATCATCAGGACTGAATGAACCAAAAGGTTCCAACATCCAATGCTCTAGATCAATGCTTTTCTTCAAAACTTACTGAAAGCAACCAGTAATGCAGAACAGCATAAAGCTCTCTATGTAGAATATCAACCAAGAGAGATGCAGTAATGAAATGAGAACAGATATATAAACAAAGTGAAACAGAGATGGAAAATGATGGCGAAGGTCCTGAAAGGAACTCAACTTCACCAACATCTACACCAACTTGAAGTGCAAAATAAACATGTAAAAATAGAACTCTATATATAACATTTAGTACCAAACAAGGCAGATGCATTAATGCAAAGATAACAGATATATAGAAAGTGAAGTAGAGATGCCACAGATGATGGAGATGGTCCCACAAGGATACAGTTTCTCCAAGATCTACACTAACTATACATTAAGTCCAAAAAGAACAAGGAAAACTTCAAAAGAATGCTGATTCATATAAGAAATACCTCGTGAAAGGAACAGTAAATCTCAGGTTTCAGAGCAGTTTTGTAATCTGGCAGTGGTGCATATCAAGCAGTTACATAACAAATATTCTTCAACTATTCTAATCTGGCAGTGGTGCATATCAAGCAGTTATTTTTGTTCATAAATTAAATTGTCACTGCATGATCTTTTGAAATTCATAATAAAAAGTTATTCTAGATCATTTAAACTAATTCCTTTCAACACCCTAGCTTTTAAAACATGGTTAAAACTAATGTTCAAAATAACGATAACGTAATGACAACGTTTTTCTATATTATGTTAACATAGGTTATAACGTAACGCATAATAGGTTACGTGATTTAATATTTATTGAATAAAAATAAATATATATACTATATTAAAAAAATTATAAATAGAAAAATAATTTTAAAAAATTAAAAAAATATCAAAACAATATACAACACATTTAGCAAGTTCACAACAATTTTTAGCAAGTATCACAATAATTTTTCACATGCACAAGTTATAATTCATAATTTCATTTACATAAACAATAATATGATCCACATATTTTATTATAATTAATAATTTTTATCATTCTATTCATTATTTTTTATCATGCTATTCATTATTTTTCACATTCACAAGTTATAATTCATAATTTCATCTACATAAATAATATGATCCGTATATTTCATTATAATTCATAATTTTTATCATGCTATTCAATCTACACAAAGATTCATAATTCATAATTTCTTTGTCACTCTATTTATTATAATTCATAATTCAATTTACAATATGTTATTTAATTATCCCCCTGTGTCCTTCACTCTCTCCGATATTTTACCCCTGATCTCTCTGCTCTCCTCTCATCACTCTCTCTATTCTCTCTCTCTGCGATCTCTCTCCCCTCTCTCGATCTCTCTCTCGGTTCTCTCTCGATCTCTCTCTGCTCTCTCCCCCTCAGGAGAGAAAGCAGAGAGAAATCAGGAGGGAGAGATCCGGGGAGGAGACTGAAGAGAGAAAAGAGAGAGCTTACATGTGCTTGGAGACGGAGAACCACCGCTTGGAGATGATGCCGGCGAGAACCAACACGACAGAGAACCACCAGAGGTAGTTCGTCTTTTGTTGTCAACCAAAGAGAGGTATGTCTTCTTCTTTCTTCTCGACGCCGAACGAGGAGATGACGGCGAGGTTGCAGAGAGGACGACGAGCGAGCGAATTTGTGGGGATTTTTTTTGCCATAAACCGGGAGAATATGGGGGGTTTATAAAAGTTGACTTGCACCATAACGTAGGTTACAGTGTGTTACATTAATAACGTAACGTAAGTTACGGGCAAAATAACCATAGTTATCAAACATTGCGTTTTTTTAGACCTGTTACATGACAATTGGTCGACGTTACGTTATATAACGAGTTATAACGGGTTACATAACGGGTTTTTTAAAACACTGGTTAAAACCTTTGCTTTTCCAAATTTTTTTTCTTTTACACCGCAATAACAACACATTGTCTATGATTTGTGCTTAGAATTGGTAGTTTATTTTAGAAAAATGTCTTTAGACCACCAAAAGTTAAATTTTAATTTCTTTTTACAACTTACCTTTTGAAACAAGGTTTAAAAAATTGCAACCCACTTTTCTTTCTAAATTTTTAACTGTTGTATTTATATTTTTAGTCAAGGGTGGCAATGTTTTTTATTTGATTTGTATCCTACAAGCTCCACACGAATCCATTATAAATTCGCAGTATTTACACAGTCAAACCCATTAAGAGAGCTAGGATGTACATGAGGATTCAAATCCAACAATTTTATCAGATTTGGATTTGGGTTCAGGTTCCTCATTAAGAATAAAACATGATGATTTTACTCCCTAAACATGATTTTACTCCCTAAACATGGTGATTTTCATTAAGAATTATAGAAAATTAGAGGATCCTTGCTCAAATATGTTCAAACAAGTCATTTTATTAGGTTTTATTTTTTCTAAAAAATTATTCCTACCTACATACATATAACCAAATGATCTTATATAGATTATATTTAGCGAGAAATAAGCAAGTAAACTAAAAAATATTTATTCAAGTTCTCCGGTTATCACTTTTAGATTCTGGAGGATCCATAGCTGGATCCAATAAGAAATGTAATTTATTTTAAGATTCATACTCTGTTTAGTAAATTATCATGTATCATTTTCAGAATCCTAACCTAAAAATTTGGTCACATTTGGATCGGAGTACCAGTCCATGTTGCTGCTTTTATTGCCTTTAACTTTTTATTTATTTATAGTTTATAATGACAATTATATATTTCTCTTTTTCTTCTTTTCCTGTCATGCATTCTGTGATGAAATGTTATTATGAAAAACTAAATTTGCATAATGCGAGATTCAAATATTGATGACATGAACGAGTAGTTGAACTCAGATAATTAATATTTTTTTTGGCCTGTGCATCATTGCATGGGCAAGAACACTAGTACCCAATAAACCATTTTGCACTTTAAAACATATTTGAAAGAAAACTTTTCCAATGGTTGGAAAGAAAGTAACATAAATGACTTCAGAAACCATCAAACTATGCAGAAGGGAGAACAGTGCAAGTGGTGTTTGACAGGGAAGAACATATTGTTGACAGTTGAGTCAACTGAATTCATTGTCAATGTCAGATACTCATAGAACCTCCCAAAATCAAAAGTAATTCATAGTGCTTATTCGTATTTCCCAGCGTTTCAAAAGATTTAGAGCCTCACAAATCTTAAGTGCTTCTCATGTTTCAAATACTGAGAAGCTTGCTCAACCAGAAGGTACAATCAACATGAAAATGATGTAGTAAATTAACAAGGACAAAGTGAACTAGAGATGGTATAAAAACAAGAGGAGGATACTACAAATTGCGAGCTGTTCTAGGATGGCAAGTAACTCCTGCTAAGTTGCAAACTAAGACAAATTTGTGGCAACATAAGGAGCAATGTCTACTTCAATGCCAGCTCCAGGTTGAATATCATAGCAATTCTTGCTAGTAAACAAACAAATCCACGTTCTCATATGTTGATCATCAAGTAGAGGAGTAGTACAGTATGAGCCTAAACCAATCCAACAGCCCAACAATGAATGATAAAAATAGTAAGGCTCATTGGAGCAGAAGCAGGAAAAGGGACTCCCATTGTCATGCTGACATGAGAAAATTATAAATGAAGAAACAAACATGACTCCATAATATCCAAGATGGCGAAAGAATATAACCAATTATTCTAAAAATCTGCATCCGATCATATGCTATTTGCTAAAATTTGAAGCAGAAAGTGTTGAACAAAGTGGAGCTAGCATTGTTGGCAGGAGGTTAAGTTGAAGTCTGATAGTACACAAGGCATTTGTTTGGTTTCAATGAGCTCTCATTAAAGTGCTAAATAGTTTTATTATGAATCAACTGCCTTTTTTAATAGGACATAGCATTGGTGTTCTGTAGTGTTGATTTTCCATATGAGTAACAATAAAACATAGTAAACTCTTCATCGTCTTCTAATTGATTAAACGACTCTGCTAGACCTCGTGTTAAAATCCTTTCTTCATAATGGATCCACATCACTGCTCAACGGCTTGCCCTGCAATTTACCAAATTGGAGTCATACAAGAAGACTCTGGTCACATCAGAAAATCTTTCAACACTATTAAGTGAAAATATTCAACTTAGCCAACATGTATTAGAGAAGGTGTTCAGCCACTTCTTCCAGTTCATCACAAGACTTCTCACCTGAATCCCTGTAATAAGATTGGAGTGTTGTTCAACAGTTCGATCGTCTTGCTGAGCTTTTCCCGCTTCTCCTTGACTCCTTGAAAGAAGCTAATGTTTATGTTTTGATAAGACTTTTAAATAGATAAACCTAGAAATCAATATGAAAATTTGAGTACCTTTGGCCCTTAGTGTCTCTTATAAAGCCAGAAGGTTTATCATTCTCAACAAGCACCTTCAGTACACCCCAGGAGAGAACAGACTGACTTAGGAGCACTATCCTTTCCTTGCAACTAACCTGACATCTCTCTTCATATTAACTCGTCAATTTGCAGATTCTTTTTTGTTTCTCTCTGACAAACACCATCTCTTTTGAATATTTCTTATCATCGACTTGTTCGGATCAAACTTATCATTGATTGCCTACATTTTTCTCCTTCCAAGAAACAATACCATAATGCTGATTTGATCACCATCATCATCAACAACATCTAAGCATTTTCCTCCATTGAATTGGGTTTAATTAGGAAGCACAGTCTCCATCAAAGATTTGACAAATTTTACAACCAGCTATCAAGCTAAGGTCAACTCTCTAACTTGGCCCCATTAGATTCCACAATTAATTTTCCACAGATCCTGATCCACCACACAATAAATATATCTGAATATCAGATAAGACAACTAACAATATATGTAATAGCAACCAGATGTGAAAACACATGGTTGAGCATCTTGTGATGGATAAACTGATTGACCTCTACATCCTTGTTTAAGCGTATAATGATAGTCAAGACCTAACAGCCTCTGAAAGTATACATATTCCCCGGTAATAATCATGCATACAAATTTCTTATAAGTCATCAAACAGAAAATAACCCTCAATTTGAATAGAACATGCACATCCAAACAATGACAGTCGAATATTGCTATTAAACATTTAAAAAGAATTTCAAGAGATCTACTGATAAATTATAAGGCTTTTAGAACTGCTTCCAAGTCATGCAAGACTCATAAAGAGATTATGCTGCCTCCCCTAGATCAAATTTATAAGTTTAGAAACCAGATGAATAACACCACTATCACATCACACAGGTAAAACCAAGTTTAAAATTGTCATAAAGTGATCGTTAGCATGAGTAATTATTATAGCAGCGGACATAAAGGTCCAACCTGATGTAGCATGAAAAGGGTTTCATCATAAGCATTGCAAAACCACAAAAGAAAATTTATACGTTATTGCATAAAGTTGTAGTGAACAATTGTAAGAATTTATAAGGTCAAAATAAAAAGTGGACAGTGGCAACCCCATGTAAAGCTAATCGAATCCTTGGTATTTCTTCTTCTCCAAGGTAATTTAGTTTAACAGGGAGATTCTTCCTTAGGATTGTTGTGAATTCGGGGGCGCCCCCACAACCGGGTCGACTGGGGCAGCGCAGCGGAAACTAACCACGGGATCTACTAAGGCAACGTGAAAAAGAGGAGAAGAAGATATTCCAAAGTAGATAAAAAATCAACACACAATACAACGTGGTTCCACCAATCAAACAGATCGCGTGTACGTCCACGAGAGAAGGGAGAGAAACTTTATTAAAACTTTAGGAAAGTATAATAAGAATTACTTACATCTCATGCTGAGAAGATTACAAGCCCTTGATGGCCGTCAAGAACAGCGAACCCTTATGGCTAAGCTTCTCTCATGAATCTCTCACCTAAATGAATTACACCCTTAGGAATTACTAATTCATTGGGTTAAATTGAAGGCGACACAAGGGGGTTATTTATAAACCATAAAACTCTCCTATTCCTAAACAAACTTCATCAATACGAACAATCACCGCCTCAGAATAAAGGAAACCCGAATCCAAATCGAATCAGAAAACAAATCCAAAAAAAGAAACTGCCAGACCCGACATTAGTCGACTGGGCCAGGGTATTAATCAACTAATACCATGTATTAGTTAACTAGGCCCAAATACTAGTCGACTACTCTGACAAGATTCGGAACCCCAACTCTCTACCTAGTCGACTATACAAAGTATTAGTCGACTAATCACATTGATTAGTCGACTATACCCAGTATTAGTCGACTTGTAGTGTGCACAGCTCTTTGTGCACGTCCGTTCTTTGATATCCGAAATTTCGTCTACCTTCACGACGTATTCCAGTCACAAATCCTAACAAAGATATGGTTTATGTTCTCTTCCTTTTCTTTTTGTGTGTTTGTGTGTGTGTTTGTGTGTGTGTTTTCTTTTAAATACGTTGTTAAAGTGAGGTGTATTTGTTAAAAATGTAGACTAAAATAAAATCTAAAATACCCAATGAAAGAACATTCCAAAGATGATTATAAAATCAGGCCTCATGTTTTCCAATAGTTGGTTTGCCGGTGTCTCTTATTGCGTGCATACGTGGTATGTTCATAATGCACAAGCCATTGCCATACAAACGCTTTAAGGGAAATCATAGGAAAGAAATTGAATGCCGCAATACCATGTCACCCATCTTCATGAACCAATTACACTGTCAATACATCTCAGTTTTTCCATAACATGAGGTAAGAGCTTGCAGTGGCACATCAAAATCAAACAATCCCCCGCTTCAGAGGATATTATTAATAGTTGAAATGATAAGGATTCATGAAACTACAACATCAAGAGAATAAAGGAAAATTGATTCACAGTCAAGACCAATCACAGCAATGACATTAAACAACAAACGGAGTGACGATTACACCAACCTCAGTAAATTGAAACTAATGATACAACTGTGCTCATGTTTTACTTAATCCATATAAGGCAGCTGCTGGATGGAACAGCGAACTACTGGCAGCAGCAATTCAGCACCATTCTGAAACTAGCAGATCAAAAGAACTTCCCATACTCCTGAGGTGGCTGGTCCCAAACCTCCATAAAGCCTGTAAACAAAAGAATGATGCTCATGGTAGTATAAAAGAAAGCTTGAAGGAAGAATACTTTGAAATTATCATCGTTAGACAAATAGCAGTGCAATCTGAACGGTGCGTACCAGCACATTAAAATCAATATGTTCTGCATTACCTAGTGATTTTTTTTATTTCAACGTATAGAAAGGTAAGAATAAAATAAAAAATTAAAAATTATATTGCTAAAGATAATAAAAAAACAGGCATGTGATATTGTAGTTTAAGCATAAGACAGAGGATGTTCTAACAGAACAGAACCCATAAAATATGACTACAAAAATCACCATCAACATCATCTAAGACTAAGACTCTTGGGGTTGGCTATGGACTTCAAGTCTATACAGAGAAGACAATATAGAAGATCTCACAAAATTTTACAACCGGCAATCAACTTGGTGTATACCCTTCAAGTTGTGCGACTGTCAACAAAACCTAGCAGGTCATTGGTAGCAGCTAGCTTGCTGGAACGCATTATTATAAGCTCATGCAAGGAAAGAGCAACGCTCCAAAAATTCTCCTACACCAGACAAGAGTCCAGAAAAAGGGAAGATCACAAGATAAGGAATTGCTTTCATTTCTACCGCATGACATAAGCCAAAAAGCCAAATGAAAATGCATTCACATGAAATACCATAAAACGAGCTATTAAATTAAATTATACATAAATAAGCTTTAAGAAGAGCCAGCAGTTTGAGTTCACCGTACCTATAGGAATCTCTCCGAGAGATACATATATTGAATCATCATCATTTGGAACACCCTGAAAGAAGAGAGTTACATGTAAACATGTAGAAAATGTTGTGCAGCTTATCACGCAGAATGCAGAAGATAGGCTTTCACTTTGATAAAAACTGATTGCCCACAGTGAATATATGGTTATAATTCATGGATATTATCGAATGAATAATTGCTCAGTACCTCATCATGCAGGCCCATTCCTGTCTCCAGGTTACCAAGATCAGAGGGTAATGAAGGACAGCACGAGATATCAGACCCAAGAAATTCTGAAATTGCAAGAGAATAGCCATCCTGAATGCCAGGCAGATCAGCATGCCCTGGTTGGTTCAAGAAACTGTCCAAATTTGGATATATTGGTTCATCCCTGCATGATGGACTTATTGTATTACAGAACCTTAGCAATCTAAAAAGATATTTGAGCTACTAATTTCATCTGATAGGACAAAATATTACCATTAATGCAAAGCATAAAAGCCAACCAAAATATCACAAAGATAGAGAATCAGCGATTGTCCACCATCCAGGGTAGTAAGAACTCCATTTACAGGTTAAATGAAAAGAAAAATATTTTGTGTACGAAACAAACTCACTTAGGTCTCGATGGGTCAGAGGCACCACCGTCTACTGTAGAATCATCTTCTAGATCAATGACTTGAACCACTTTGTCATCACCTGAAAGCCTGCTGAAGTCATCAACTCCATTGCTATTGTTACCTATAGAAAGGCCAAAATCCATGGAAAGATCCTTTCCAGTTTCTAGTCTAGGGGCAGAAGAATGAAGGTGCTCAGGATCAGGATCATCAGGAATCTCAGTTATTTCAGGGTTTGCATAAGATTGAGATCAAAGGTTTTGAATGATGTAGGAAGAAGCTGCTTCTCTTCTTCCAGCTTATCATCGAGTTCAGGTTCAACTTTCGGAATTAAAGCATCACCAAGTGGTTGTTCCTGATCAATTGCAAATGGGTCAGCCATTGTTTCATCCATAGGGAGTTCTATTACCGGTGCGACCTTTTCTTCATCCACTGTGGGCTTCTCGACTTCTGGGCTTGACTGTTTTGCTCTCACGTTATGCATTTGGGAGAACTCATCCTCCGGAGAAGAGTCCCTTTGCCTCTTCAACCCCTCCCTTTTGTTGGCATCTTCTGCTTCATCAACTGTCGCTTTCAAAGACCCAAAACCTGGTGGACTCTGACTCCCTTCCTGTTGTTGGTCAATATGTTCTACCCCAGGTTGAACAGATGAAACGCTCAGAATTTCAGGTGCTTGGTATCTTGTGTCAGTTTGATTTGTCGGTGAATCATTCAAAGAACCCCCTGAAATATCTTCTCCTGAAGTTATTTTAGGTTCTTCCGAAGACCCTTCACCTGTATTACTTGCCTCAGGAGTGACTCCTTGATCCATCTTTGGGCTTCTTTGTGCTGCTGCTGATCGAGGCCTGGTTGGCACTCTTGCAAAGCTGCATAATTTCATTAGGTCATCACCACTCTTGCTATCACCTTCAGTTTCACAGGGCTGAGCATCTGACTCCTCCCCTTGATTTTTCTTCTTTGAATCACCACTTGCATCACTCCTCACTTCATCTCCGGCTTCCGAATTAATAGCCTTACCATCATCAACCATAGCTTTACTCAAATCCCCATCTACTTCACTTGGTGGGTCTCTCCTAGTGCTCGAAGAGCTCACCTTCGATCCAGTATCCTCAGCAATGTCCTGATTCTCTGATCCCGATTCCCCCGTATTTTCACTCCTTGACGACAACTGATCGAACCCGCTCCGCCTATCTCTATGATACCCTGGAACAAAATCATCTTCATCCTCCATATCATTATACCCCCTACTCCTCCCCACACATCTCCCGCTACTCTCTCTTGCCCAGTCCGAACTATTCTCTCTACTATAAGGACTCATTCTCTTCTTGCCTCTAAACTGGTTCCTCGACCCCATTCGGCCATTATACTCATCACTATACCTTCTCCTACCACTGGCCGCATCGGAATTCAAGTTTCCGAGCCGGTTTAAGGCCGAAGTCCGGCCATCAGTGACTGGAGGGTCTCTATCTTGCCCTTGAAACCTTGATATTTACCATTTTGCCACTTGGGGGGCAGTGAGCTTGCGGGGAGCAAGCCTTGAAGACCAAGTACTCCGCCGCCAGCCGCCGGCTTCCATGAGAATTTCCTCCTTGCGACGGGGAGGAGGAGGGAGGTACGGCTTGCGGCTGAAGTTCCCACTGCCACTGCGATTGTAGTTACGGTAATTGGAGTTGTACCCCCTTCCATCGTTGTACCCCCTTCCACCATCGTTAGGGTTTCTGTGTCGACCCCGCATCCTCGATTCAGTTCCTTGAAACCCCTTTCTCTTTACTGATTAGCAGATCAAACCCTAATTTCCACCAAAGTTCATCGTCTCCCGCTTCGGTTCAGCTGCAAAATCAGAACTTAACAATCTAGAACAACTACTTTCAACAAATTTAGCAGCAAACTCAAAACTTTTTCGATCAAGATCTCTATTAAACCCCACAGTTCCTTCAAATCCGTCTCTATTCGCTACTTAATCCACCTAGTCCATCAATCTTCAGCTTTGATTCAGCTGAAAAATCACCAAATTAGCATGAAAGATCGAAACTCTCCACCTAACGACAACCAAACTCGATCAAAACCTGTCAGAAAACCGCATTTTCCCGACAGAAAATCTACTGAACAGAGCCGATTCGGTCGAGTTCAGCGGTGTTGAGCAGCTGTAGTGAGGCTGTCCGCCCCAAATTTTTGGTTGGAGAAAATCTAGGGTTTCAATCTGCAGAAATTTATTAGCGTATAAAGAGGAGAGAAAAATGCTTTTTCCCCTCTACAGTCTCTTGTTTATTTTTTGGGAAATTTGCTTTTAGGTTGAATTTGAATGGTGTCAAAAAGTCGTCGAATTTGAACGCGTGTCAAAAAGTATTTTGATCCCAAAAAATAAATAAATAAATTCCCTCCTTTGCATGTCTTTGTGACTTTGTCCCTGCTACACGTCGTCGGTGTATATTTATATTGTCCGTGTTACTCTTATTTTAATTGATGCATGGGTTATCTTTTGCCTTTCAATTGGCTAAAAAAAAAACTTTAATAATAGTTGTTTTAATTGTTTTACTCTTCAATTCAAAATTTTTGAAATAATTGTTTAACTGTTTAATTATGATTGCCTACTTCAAAAAATTTATAAAAAAAATTATTTAAATATTTGAAAATAAAAATAAATTAAAATAAAAAGAATTAATAATTTATTTTAATAAAATCATTTAACCTCTGTAGCTTATAAAACTAAAATCATTTACAATGTGAATATTTATTTATTTATTTGTCTGTCTTTTTATTAATTTTTGTCCAACTTTCTCCTTTTATGTTCACCTTATTCTTTTTCTGTCTAACTTCGTCAATTTTTATCTAACTTTTTTTTTATGTCCATCTTTCTCTCTCTTTTTTGGTCGTATATTTCAGAAGGCAAACATGTTCTCAAAATGTGGACGTATATTTTAATGGACACATTTTTGAAAATGCAGACATATATTATACATGGTATTCAAGTTCCTAAAACGTGCGCATATATTTCAATAGTTGGACTTTTTTTTTTCAAAATGTGAACATATATTCTAAAAGGTGGACATATATTTCAATTTTTGGACATTTTTTTTCCAAAATGTAGACATATATTCCAAAAGATGGACATATAGTCTAAAAAGGTAGTCATTTTTTTTCTAAAATGTGAACATATTCCAAACTTTATAGATAAATACAAAATGAAAAATCTCACATTTCCAATTTCATCACTAAGTAAAATTACTGAGATCCTCCTCACCGCAGCATGATCCATTATTTCTTCATCTATCCTAGCATTGTATGTATGATAATTGTGTTCATCTTTCCGGCATCTACTACACACGATCGGGACGCATCACAAATTGATTGCTGATTCGCCTTATTCTGTTGCTTCCACGACACTTCTTCGTTTCTGGAGGTGTTATTTGTAGACTCTCCTCTGTTATATGTGCAGGACATAAGTTAGTGCCAAAATATAAACATTGGATAGTAATGAGAAAAAATAAGCATATATTTTATAAGGTGGACATATTTTATGTGGATATTTACTTGAAAACATCGACATATATTCTAAAATGTGGACATATATTCCTAAATGTGGATATATATTTCAAATGTGGACATAAACCCGAAAATGTGGACACAATGTCAAAAAGTGGACATAATCATGTTAAATTGGACAAAATATTCGAGAATGTTTACATTTGTCTTGTCCAAATCGGAATATGATATAGCGGTGGGACATAAGTTCGCTTGGATGTCTTTATCTTCATGTGATCATTTAAGTAATTCACCCATTATGCTATAATGACATAAAATAATATCTTTTATGTCCACCTTACTTCTTTTCTGTCCATCTTCATCAATTTCTATCCAACTTTTTCTTTTTATGTCCGCCTACTTCTTTTCTGTCGACCTTCGTTAATTTCTATCTAACTTTCTTTTTTTATATCCGCCTTACACCTTTCTCTCCACCTTCGTCAATATCTATGCAACTTTCTCTTTTTCTCTCCTCCACATTCCCTTTTGTTCTTCTTCATCAATTTCTGTCTAACTTTTTTCTTTTTATCTACTTTTGTCAGTTACTGTCTTTTTTATATATTTCTATCCTACTTTTTATTAGTAGACAGAAAATAAAGAAAATAGACAAATTATTCAATATGTGGAAAGAAAAACTTAAAAGTGGTCAGTATGATTCACAAATTTCTGTCTTCTCTTTTTTATATCACAAATTCATCACAAATAACCCAAAATTACATCATCCTCATCCTTCTTCTCTTCTCCCCACTCACAAAATACATCAAATAAATCCAAAAATAAATCTCAAAATATTTTACATAAGCCATCCTTCCTCTTCCTCCAAATAAATTACATCACAATCATTTTTTAGTTCAAAATAAATTAAATCATAACTATCCTTCCTTAAATAAATGTCAAATATATCCAAAATTACATCAAATAAATCCAAATAAATGCAAATAATCAAATAAATCCTAATAACTAAAGATTAAATCAAATAATTAAAATTGTATCTGATAAATCAAAATTATGGTTGAGCATCGAAAAAATCCAAATAATCCAACTTTTTAAAAGCGGATTTGGATGATCTAGCAGATCGAGGCGGTGGTTGAGCGGATCTCGTATCAAATCTCAGAAGTCAGTGGTTGAGGGATTTCAGTGGACGCAGGGGCAAGGTCGCGCGTGGGGGAGATCGAGCGGATATCGGAGGGGTGTGGATCTCGGGGAGACCAAGGCGGTGGCACCCTCAAGGCAGGATCTCGGGGTGACAGAGAAGGTCACGCATGGGAGGTCTCCAGGCGGAGGAGGTCACGCGAGGGAGGATCTAGGAGGGAGGATATCTTCTTCCTCACTTCTTCCCCCGTCTCTCTCTATAAAATTATATACAAAGAGGACAGTCTGGCAGCAAGAATATTTTGGACCTACAACTGTCCACACTGAGCCACATGCATACTGAAAAGCATACATAGGGACTCAAGTGGACACAAACCCATATTCAGAGATTTTTTTTTGAAACACTTTCAAAGTTCAAGAAGTTTTTGACACAATTCAAACCCTTAGGGATCGAACAACAATTTTTCGGTATTTTTATTGGTCGCTAGTTTTTTTTTGTGAGAGGACTGTGAAATTTCTCTCTTTGAACCGATCCAATTTGAACCGATCCAATCATGTGCGGATTTGAAGATACATTTGTTTTAATGGGGTCCACAAAAAGTCACCGGCGGAAAATTTCAGATAGATTTACTGATATACAATCCATTATTTCAAGGACTTGCCTGCTTATATATTTTTTTTCTTTACTCTAAATTCTATTTTTCACATGAACTAAAGTCATAGTCTAGGTGAAATACCAAAGAAAATTGATAAATAAAATTAATATTTTTGACATAAATAATTTAAATTTGAGACTAGTTAGTTGTTCTAAAGGATAAAACCTTTGACGCGATAAAAAAATTTAATAACATTGTGGCCATATCTCAATAAAATTGAGGGGGTGAAAATAAAAATATTTTTGTTAGCTTCGTAGCACTTTATTTTTTAAGAAAATCTTCTCTCTTAGAGATACAATTCCCAGTTTAATTCTTTGCTTTTTATAATAAATATTGCAGTCAAAACTTAAAATTGAACCTCTCTATTCATCCTTTGTCGCCTAGGATTCATAGACACCGGTAAATCTCAATATTTTCTTCTTAATCAATTAAATTTTTTTCTAGATAGATATTTTAAAGAGGTTTCACAGTATTTCTTTTGCTTTATTGAATGCCTTGATGTGTGGGAAATTAAATTGTGGAAAGAGTAAAATTGATAAAACTTAAGAATATATTTGCCAAATTCTCAAATAAAAAATTACAGTATTCTCTTTTCCTTTACGATTAAATAAAATGTTTGTTAACATGATTAATCTCTCTCTCTCTCTCTCTCTCTCTCTCTCTCTCTCTCTCTCTCTCTCTCTCTCTCTCTCTCTCTCTCTCTCTCTGTGGTGTGTGTGTGTGTGTGTTTGTGTGTGTGTGTGTGTGAGAGAGAGAGAGAGAGAGAGAGATCTTTTTCTTCAACTTTTCCATGAATTTGTTGCAAAATCCTTGTTGGGGAAACCTCCGATGAGTTTACACTGAAACAGTACAGATTTATATAAAGAGACTGTAACAAAAATGGTTGCATGTAAAATTTATGGATTTTTCAAAACGTGAGGGGATTTTAATATGACTCCTTGTGTTCTCTTCTGATGATAGCAAAACTTCATGGTATTTTTCTCAATTTTAGTGAACCCAGTCTTGTTTTCATAAAAATAGTGCAGAAAGTAAAGATTCTTTTCTACAAACTATTTAGTTCAACATTTTAATGAGGATTAGAAAGAGACCAAAACGAAGTTAGATGGAGACAATTAAGAAGGATATGTTAATGTTTGACTCTTAATAGAGCCAAACGAAAGAGAAAAAAAAAATCATGCAACCAATCTAAGAATAGATGAGATAGAAGCTTTGTTATTGTTTTTGTTGTATTTATTTCAAAATTTTGCAAGTAACTCTTCAATAAGTGCTTTTGTTTCTTTCCCACCTTCACATAGCAAATTATTGGTTGAGATTGACAAAGCTCTTCCATCAATATCAAATGGATGGAAGCGTAGAAAGGGAATGAGAAAACCACACCAACTCTTTTTCTAACCAATTTATCAATTTATAAGAAAGACAATCTAAAATAGAACGAAAATTTTATATAGGAAGCATGAATAAATTTATTAGAAAACCTTGCAGACTCTATTTCAGAACAAAACCTCTCAAGGTAATATATTGCTTCAACAAAAAAGGTAACATAATCTTTAGCAGAAATAGTACCATAAAATCAGTTAAGGACATTTTGTACAGTTTAGATATTACACTTTTCGAGCATATGCTCTTCCAAGAAATAGTGAAAAATGAACTATAATTCAAATTTATGTACAATCAAAAAATTAGTATTTTACGAGTTAATATACAACTTAATAACACGCAAAGACAAATCATTATACCACTATCTGAACACATCTCTGATAGTTTCTTTCTCTTCCAGATCCTCCAGAGGATAGCCACAATTAGCTTTCACACTACACATGATATAAAATCTATCTTCTGCATGTGGAAGAAGAATAGCATTGTCGAATTGTATTTGAGATCTCACATCAAATTTGAATAGCAAGTCACCTTTCTGTGGTCGCATGAGTAGCTTTCCAACCAACAGACCAATAACAGATCCTCCAGCCAGCAATGTGTTTCTGATTTTGGTAGGTCCTTGAAGTCATAACTGATCCCTTGCAGTTGGACATTTCAAGAGCGCGTCCAGTTCTCATAGACCCAGAAATCATTTAGACGCGAAGTTTTGTAATATAAGCTCCTGCAATCTACTAACTCTGGATGTGACCTAATAACAGAATCCAACATCCTTTTCTTCCCTTAGATGTTAGTAGCGCAGTTGGCAAGTCTCGGAGAGAAGACATGCTATCATCAAACTTTTGAGTGTGATACTCCTCCCGGCTTATATGCTCTCATACAGAGGGAACTACATTTCTCCCGTTCATGATTAGCTGGAGAGAAATGTCACAGGCTAAGCTTTGAGAATGTCAGGCTTCATCTTTCATAGATTCTGAATGATTAGGTCCTTATGTATTAAACTCTTTGCTTACTTGTACTAGACTTTGGAAGCACGTTGAGCAGCCTCTCCAGGATATATAAATGATTCTTCTTAGAAGTAGAGCCTATTTGGATACTTTATGTGAACATACACAATTTTCAAACATAATACACCAAATAACAAGTTAAAAGATCTTGGTACATAACCTGAAATGTTGGGAATGGAAAATTTGTTGATTACTAGAAAAGGGAAAAGCATGAAGATCATTCAGAGAAGAATTCATTTGATAATATATGAAATAAAATAATTGAAAATTTGGATATAAGTACACAAATGTTATTAGATTTCATGTTATATGACAGGGTTACCCACAGAACGGTCATGACTCATTTTGCAATTTGGTGGCATCTACACACAAGGGCGAGGCTAAATGTTCTATGTGATCCACCTGACACAAATCGGAAGCAGGAAAGTGTAACAACAAAAGTTGCATGAAAATTTGCCAACTTCATCTCACATGGGATGGGAACAGAGAAGAATGATCCCCTTCCACCACGGAATATCATCTATCTTCCTTCCACGGTTCCTCCATAGAAAACACTAACTAAAATTAATTTTTGAGTTCACAAGAACTATTATATACTAGAGGACTTTTCTAGTGTATATATATCATAGGAGGCTTTTCACTTTCACTTGGGGTGTCACAGAAACAATCTATCATTTACCTATAAAATATACCCAGCAATGTCAATACATATCAGCTACGACATGTATGTCCACACATGGCAAACACTTTTTATGGTTTAGATTGACCAAAGTGAAGAGAAAATTTAGGACACGTGAAATAAAAAGCATAAAAAACAAAGAGAAAAGGGGAAGCAAACGAAAAGAAAGGACTATTTCATTGACTTTGTCATTGCACAACACTTTATAAACATTATAAGGCATCATTGCAAAACACTTCATAAACATTATAAGGCTATAAGCTAAAGTCATTAGCATGTTCAAAAGCTCGGAATCAGAATCAGCCCGCAGTTTTTGGTATTAGAATCGGTTTATCAGCCATATCGTCATTTCATCTTGGTCATAACGTTTTCAACAAAAAAAGTTTTAAAAAAGTATTTAAAAATAATTTAAAAATAATTTAAAAAATTGTTCAAATAATTAGTAACATTTTGACATATTTTTAAGAATAATTAATGAAATTTAAATCACATTTCAACAAAATATTACAATATAAAATAGTTGGTGCAAAGAATATTTACATGAACAACACGCTAAAAATAAAAATATTGCTTGGACGAAGAGGGTCTATATGTACAAAAAACTCAAAGCACAAATCATGCATTTGATATTGTTTTTGGTTTGAGCTCAATATCCCCTCGGCTTGTAATGTATCACCTTGGCGGTGGATCTTTTGTTAGACTACTTCAACTGAATTTAAAGATAATCCAATTTTGATATTCAGAGACCAAAATGAGATCACCAAGTAACATCACAGTCATATCCTTAAAATTATACCACTTTTCTTATTGTGTTTCAATCATCGATTCGTAAAAGGTCAAACAAATTTCCTCTTTATTGCTGACATGTGTAAAATTATCAATTAACAAGTACCATAGAATTTTAGAGACCTGAGACCAAACTAAACAAGAGTCCAATTCATAACAGAGACTTACCTCTACCAAGAGATCAAATTCCCTTTTTTTCTCAATTGATCCCTTTTCGTTTCGATCGCGCACCTACTTCTCAGCTGATTCCTTCTCCTCGCTTCGATCTCATGCGAGTACTAACACCATTCTTCTCTTCACTTTTTTCAGATTTTGTTTAAGGTTGCCATCTTTTTTCAGATTTTGTTTTGCCGCATAATCAAGAAAATTTTGTTGTATTTTGGGAAGAAATTGCTGCAGTTTAGGAAGAATAAGATTTTTGTCTACTAGTATCGGAATGATATCAGCCTATACTGGCCGATTCTGACTGATCCATTATTGTATCAGTGATCTTATCTGATTCCGGTGATTTCTATATGATTCGAGCGATTCTGACAAGTGGGCTCCAATTTCCTATCATTATCGACCAATTCCGATACGAGTCGGCCTATCGTATTGGAATCAGCCGATATTTCGAACCATGGTCAATAGTTTTATTGACCTCAGAACTATTACCACATATTACATACAATAAAAGTTATTACAAAAAGAGTCGCAATACTTAATATTTTGACTTGAGATACAATGTAAACATATAAAATTAGTCCTGTATATTTTTAAGTTCTTTTATGTTATGAGAAAGTTAATTAGTTGCCTTTCTGATGAGGACATCACGCAGTTCTTTATCTTTTCATGCCTTAGCTTATTCAGGAGATTTAGTATTTAGTTTCAGCTTTATTTGAGTAGGTGTTTTAGCTTTATTTGTGTTCCTTTGTAAGCGTTTAGTACCACATCGGTTATTTTCCAGTAGTCCTCTTTTGTAAAGCCTATATAAGGCCCCTTAAACTATTGTATGGAAATTAATGAATGAATGAATGATTAAAACTTTTCCTCAAATTATCTTGTTAAATTCTTGAGTTCAACTGCTCTCGAGTTTTAGGTGAGAAGCCCGTGTAAGGGGTGGAAACCCAAATCTTTTCCTATTCTCAATTTAAATTTTGGTTACGATTTGAAGGTGATTGCGATCCAGGTGGTTTTACATCATTTTGGTATCAGAACACCGGTTTTCAATCCCCTTCAAAAAATTTCCTTTTTTCAAATTTTTTTCTTCAGTCCCCAACCCTAGATCTATATTCCAGATCCATTCAAAAAAAATTACACTGTTGCAAAAAAAAAAATTACAGTGCAAATCTCTGGAAAAAAAATCCAAAATTGGCACTGTCCATCATCTCCCGCCGCCTGCGACTACCCAACACCACCATCAGCGCAGTCTTCACCAACGTCGACGAGATCTGCCACCGCCATCGTCATCCTCGTCTTCGTCCTCTTCCTCTGCCACGATCGACAAAACCGTCGTCGCCGAAGATCTCCAACGCCGCACCCGACATCGTCGACGCTCCCAAATCCAAGTCGTTTTCCTCCCGAGCTCGTCGGCGCTCGCAGATCCACGTCAGCGTCTACTCCTCACTCGCCGCCATCTTCTCCACCCCCTTGTGCCGTCAGTGTCCCATCGGAGTCCTCTGAAAGCTTCGACGGGCGATCTTCAACGCCCCATCGTCGTCGTTGCCCCTTCCCGAGATTAGATCCCTCCATCGTTGACGAGCTCCACCGACAAGCTCAGATCGCCGCCACGACCCCTCCTTCCCAGCGGTTTCAAATCTCGTTGCCGATCTCAACTCTCGTCGCTGTCCTGATCTGCCGCCGTCGCTCCCAGCTCTGGTCGCCGTCGTCGTCGCCTTCCACCACTGAAGTCGACGTGATCTCCAACGCCGCGCCCCCTCTTCTTCCCCAGCACGTTGTGGGAACCTCGCCGGTGGTCGCCCCAGGCCGCCGCCATCAGATCGCCGCCATCAGGTCACCGCAACTGCAATCGCCATCGCCGCCGTCGTGGGGCGTCGCAAGCCCTAGCCTGAGCTCGCGAGAAGAGAGATGATCGGGTGAGTGTGAACGGAGTCTAAGGATCTCCGTCGTTGATTCCACCGCGACCTTCACCAGACTTCCAAGGCGTCGTCGGAGCTCCGCCATCTTCTTCAAGTCGCCGCCGCCGCCGCTGCTCCGTTCTGCCCTAGACGACAGCAAAAGAAAAGAAGGAATAGGGGAGATCGGGTGAGGGTCTACACCCGATCGAGTTTAAAGAAAACCCCAACGGGTCGCGGATCCAGGTTGGGTGTTCGAACCCAAACCCGATCCAAATTCGCTCCAAGCTGAGCAGATCAGGCCCGGTATTGAACCGGGTCTGGCTCAACGAGAATCCAACCCAGACCAAGTCTGGTTCAGTTCAGTTCGGCTGCAAATCATATCTTTCGGAGGCCGTTCAGGGCTCGTTTCAAATCCGAATTGATCCGTTTTCGAAGCAGTGGATTCATGACAACCAGTACTACGCTCCTACAGCAGTCACAATCTGGTTCAAGCTCCAATCGTCTTCCAGATTTAACTCAGTAGATCAGCGCACCACAGTTCACAACTTATTTCTGCCCTGATTCAGACCCGATTTGCGCCATTCTCGATGCATCCAGCTTCCACTTCTTATCACCGCTGTCCAAGAGTCTTGTGGGCGATCTCAACTCTTGAGTGTGAGTATTTCTCTGAGGAATCTTCGAGAATTTTGCGTTTGGGCGTGAACGACTCCACCTCAGGTGATATCACAACTTGACCTAATTCGTTAACTGTTGATTACTTGCAACTACTATACGGATTGCTATAATTTGTTGGTAGAAATGCTATTTGCTTCGATCTAGTGGTTGCATCTTTTCATCATTTTAGGAATGCATTTTTATTTACATTTAAAGCTTAAATTTTAGGGAATTTTTTTTGTTTAGTGCATACATTTAGTTTAATTGACTTTAGGGCTCTCCATTGTATCTGCTTGCTTGCTTGAGTCATCATGACTAATCAGCATTATAGGGACTCCCACTTAGACCAGCTACACAATCTCCATCAGGGTCATATGTCCGTTCATGAGTACATTACCATATTTAAGGACTTAACTCATCGTAGTGAAGTGAGAGAGCACCCTTCTGAGACTCTAACTAGGTTTATTTGGGGTTTACGGCCCAAAATAAAACGTGCTATGATTACTGGCCCCTATAACTTAGACACTGTTGAAGATGCCTTTGATGTTGCATTAAAATTGGACTTGACTTTCAAAACGCTAGTCAATGCCAAGGTCAGATGTTCTAAATGTAAGGACTATGGACATTATGATTATCAGTGCCCCTCGGAGAGTCAACATGTTAGAACTGTGCCCACTGATGAAGTTGACGACTCGAAGACTGTTAAGGATGACCAAGTTTCTTTTAAAACTGTTAGTATAATTGAAGACATAGCAATTGATTCTGTCACACAGATTATTGAGGAAATTAACATGTCTTCTGATAGTGCCAATGATGACGTGGACGAGACAGTTGAACCTAATATACCCACTGTGTCCAATCAGCCATTCGAGTCTCCTTGTGTTAAACCTAGTTTTATGTTTATTCCTATCAAGTCATCTTTTAAGGAGTCACCTGAATTTCTTGCCAAGGTCCAGCCAATGATTTCTAATACCTCTTCTTCGGTTGTTTAGAGTTTGTGCCCGAGTCCCGTGTACCTCCATTGTTAGATGTGTGTCCTTCTAGGCATATTATATCTCTCGTTCTCTCATCGTTAGGAGCTATGCTTAGAATACCTACTGCTTTGCATCTGCCTGTTGCACATATTGATGATATCACTAGGCTGATAGCAATTTGCAATAACACCCACAAATTTGTGGCATACCCATATAGTATTTTGCAGGAATTTACAGTTGATGATAGGGTGACGGTTACGAGTCAATCTGAGGCCACGAGAAAGTTGCACGCTTGGCGTAAAGATTTCGAAACGACTCTTAAGAGGATTGCGTACATTGCTTACGAGTTGGATAGCCCGTGGGATCCTGGCATCAGCTCCGTCTTCAGCCAGGATGATGCGCCTCGCTTTACTCTCGGTGCCTTGATTGTGCTACTATCTTCCACAACCGATCTGTCAGGGAGACCAGCTCCTCTTCCGCCACCATGGTCTCGACATGATGTATCCATGCTGCTGCCACGACCACCACCTTGGCCCGATTGAGATACTTCGTGAGGATAGTCCTCACTCGACAGGGTCGAGTTTCTCCCACCCCGAGGGAATTGATGAGGACATCACGCAGTTCTTTATCTTTTCATACCTTAGCTTATTCAGGAGATTTAGTATTTAGTTTCAGCTTTATTTGAGTAGGTGTTTTAACTTTATTTGTGTTCCTTTGTGGGCGTTTAGTATCACATCGGTTATTTCCCAGTAGTCCTCTTTTGTAAAGCCTATATAAGGCCCCTTAAACTATTGTATGGAAATTAATGAATGAATGAATGGTTAAAACTTTTCCTCAAATTATCTTGTTAAATTCTTGACTTCAACTGCTCTCGAGTTTTGGGTGAGAAGCCCGTGTAAGGGGTGGAAACCCAAATCTTTTCCTATTCTCAATTTAAATTTTGGTTACGATTTGAAGGTGATTGCGATCCAGGTGGTTTTACATCACTTTCTTTTAGCTGTATCATTGTGTTGGCTATATACAGGTGTGCAACCACCCAAGACGTAGACATAGATACAAACTACCATGTTATGAAGTCATGTGTCTAACACTAGTATCCATGTCACCAAGTGAAGCCCATGTTCTTGAATCGTGCTGGCCAAACAGAAGTAATACACTAGGTATTACTGTTTGGTTGCATTAAATTTCCACAAGTATAGAGTTTTGCAAAGTTGTAGAGATGTAGAGCAAACAGATTCAGGGTGTAAATACATAAATACATTACATAAGATAATTAAGTAGACCCATTCTGTGTTTCCTTCAGAAGTAACTAGTATACATCAATGGACAAGTCATATTTGCAATTTAGGCATCATTACAGCTATGTAGTTTAGCCTCCAACAAATATGTTGGAAGATAGCAGTGAGAAAATTTACCAGTGAAATAACTGTTTTTAGTTGCCACAATTTCATAATCCATATTAGTTAGTCATACATAAGATGGTATAATACAAGATGAAGTTGGCATGAAAACATTAGAAGCTTTCTAAAAAAGAACTTGATGCAGGCATCCAACCATGGCATATGAACTGAAGAAGACGAAGTCGCGCAACTCAAGAGTGATTCAAACAATTTAAGAATTTTCATGTATTTTTATTTTATATTTGGGTTTTATTAGTAATTGTATTTTTCCTTTATATTAGTACAACACCGGTTGCATCCGAATGTTGGTTTTTGCTGAACTCTATAAATAGAGTCTTGTATTAGTTGATTGGAATGAAGAATTTTTGAAAACAAAATTTTATTAGAGATGTTTAACTTATCTCTAATTGTTTAGGTTTAAAACCTTAACCCCCCCCTCTTAATCAAAAGCCCTAACCCTAATCTATTTTCTCTTTCCCCTTTTCTCTCCTCAGTGCCAGCAACAGCTCCTTCCTCTCTCTCGTTCTCTCTCCTCATCACATAAGAGAACCCATCTCCTCCCTTTCTTTCTTCTCCCCGGGCCAAAGAACCAACAACCAACAATCTCTCTCGATTTCTCTGTCTCTCTCCCCCCACCGCTCGAGCTCGAGGCGCCACCACCTCCAACCTTTGCTCCTCGACGATGACAGCGCCGCTATCTCCATCGTTCGACGACGGAACCCTGCCGGGCCTCCTCCTTCGTTGCCTCCTTGTAGGTTCGGTCGAACCTCCAACACTTCCTTGTGCGCGAGCCACCCAGCTCGCATGTGTGAGCCTCGTCGCTCCTCCAGCGACCCTCTTCTGAGTCCAAGCCGCCGCCTTCCCGGTTCGACGCAGTGAACCCAACACTGGACACACATGTGAAGAAGAAAGGCCAAGTGGTTTCAGATCCAAAACAAACAAACCCGACCCGAACTGAATTCAAAGAAGAAAAGAAAGAAAGGATCAATTGGGTTTCACGAGTAAACCCGACCTGTACTGCAACCAATAAGAGAAATTTGATTTCGGATTTAAGTCAACCTGATTGCTACAATGACCATACTCGCTACTACAGTAACGGGTTTACGGTACAGAACAGGCCCGTTAAGGATTTTGTTTCATTTTTGGGTCGTAACTCTTGCATCCGGGCTCCGATTCAGGCAAACTTGGTACCGTTACGATCGTAACGACGAAAGCTACACGTCAAAATCCACTCCACATAGGATCCTTGAGAGGTGATTTTCTTTAACATGGTCTATTTATTTGTGAGTTGATATATGTCTCTATTATTTTATCAATTATATCTGGTGCCACAACTGCTATGAGACTGTGAGATTCTACTTGCCCTGTATTTACTGATCATATGCATTGATTGTAAAAGCTTTTGTCATCATAACTTGTAATTGCATCAGTTTATTTTATATTGAGATTGGTACAACTGTACTTGCGTGTTTCGTTAAATCTATCTGTTGCATTAATAGTTTTAATTATTTTCCTACCCAATATTGTTTTGTTGGTGGACGTAGTGAAGTTTTGTTTTATCACTGAATCCTGATTCACACGCATACACATTTCAGATCAGAACATGCTGAAATAAAGTTTTACATACCTCTTCCAGAAACTTCTTGGGGTTATCCAAATAACTCTTTTCGATGTAGCAAGCAAGGGAGAGGCTGCACATTTTCATATCACTGTAAGCCACCCACATGAGGATTCACTATCAAACATAATTGTCTTCCCCTCAGCTTAAATGTTCATGTCATCTAGAAATAGATTACTTGGGTTCAGCTTCAACAACTTTGAAGTTTTGCAAAATTGTCTCCCTTGGGTCTTCGAAGGCTTCCTTGTAACCTAAGATAGCTGGCCAGAAACTTGTTGACCGTCTTGCTCTGCAAGATGTGAAAATTTCCATAACTGGACCAATAGGCCACTTTAAGTGTCAGGTGGGGCAGGTTGTCTTCTTTGAACAAACAAGTAGCACTTTTGATAGAAAATCGTATTTTTAACCTGACACAGAAAAAACCATTGGTTCGTTATTTTCTAAAATTAATGGAGGCTGCTCGGAATTCATTGAATCAATTAGGAAAAAGACTACAACAAATGCAATGACAAATTCCTTTGAAAAAACACTTTTACTCGAGAAAAAGCCTTTAATAATTCAATATAAGAATACATATCCAATGCAAGAACTCCTATAGAAAGATATGTCCATTTTCAAGCTCTCCATGCCAAATTCTGCTAATGGTTGCTCATAGTTGTCTAAGGTTCCAAGTGTGTATAAGTCGAATTTGGATATTTTCTATATATATAGTTCTACCACAGGTCTCCACATTGTGTGTGAAACTATTCTGGATTCAAAGAAAACAAGGGAAAATTCAAAGAAAATAAATGATTAAGGTAATGTAAAATATTTTCAAGTTGAGTTTTTTTTCCAAATCGACACCAGAAATTTCATATTCACCACCCAAATCTTTATATATCCATTTTGACCCTCCAAATCATTTAAGTTGGGACAAAAACCACCATTCCATTAGTTGTCATTTGTTTTAGAACGGTGGGAGGGTCAAAATACTTTTCTACCCTCAACAAATACATCTTTATATTTCCATTTCCATTTCCCCATCAACTCCTTCTCTCTCATTCACTCTCTCATTGACTCAGTCACTCTCACTCTCTCACCCTTTTCTCTCACGCTCTCTCTCTCTCTCCCCCCCCCTCTCTCTTTCCCACCATCATAGAACCCTAGCCGCCATGGAATGGGTTTGGTGAAAGAGAAATAGGTTTGGTGAGAGGGGAATAAAGAAGGAAAGATATGAAGGGTATCTTGGTAAGGTTAAATAATATTATATAATATCTGAAGCTAAATAAAAAAAAATTATAATAATCATTTACTATATAGATGAAACAACTAACGTGGGGTCTTTTTTTTTCTCCCAACTTAAATGATTTGAGGGGCAAAATGGACATATAAAGATTTGGAGGCTGAACATGGAATTAGCAAAGAATCCAAGTGTCAATATGGAAAAAAACCTATAAAGTTATATGAATCATTAAGAAAGTGGACAAATTATATAAATGCATGTAAAAAACCAAATGAAGTTGTGAACCTATCATTTATAGATTTGTAACTTCTTAGTTTCAAGTACATATGTGTTAGGTACATAATAAATTTCGCAATAGGTCATAGGAGTATCTAGAAAGTATCTATTAAGTATTTGAATATCCAATTATCTGATAACATATCCTACAAATATTCCTTGATTGAATTATCCATGCAACATAGGGAAAACCAAGCAGCCTTCCATATTCCTTCAAAAATTCAAATTATTGTGAGAGCACATAGCATCTAGAGCTGGATTGCTAGTACTATGCTCTACAAGGCTGTCATTAACATCTTATGGGACCATCTCATGTAAAAGTTGACGATCTTTTTACCAACCATGGGCAGGGTAAAATTTACGCCATTCATCAATAAGATATGTATTCATCATATCATTCTCCCCCTTTTTTATGAGTGTTAAAGATGTAATTGTTGTAAATCGAGAACCTCATAGATGCCTGGAATTGACTATAAAAACATTCTGCAGGATATGTGACTCCAAATATGCTCAATATGTTTGGTTTTATAATTGTACATTGAAAAAGAAGTTTTATAACAAGTTTAACATCTTGCGAACATTTAACATCAATAAGCATCTGTCCATTTAATGTCTTTTGGACAATACTAGTTTTGTTTAAAGATTCACAAGTTCTAACATAAATTGATCTTAAGATTAGAATTACGAAAATCATCTACAATACATCATAGATTACAGTCCTCAGAGGGAAGTTCACTATTCTTGGTGTCAAAGGAAAATTGTAGCCATATTAGTGAAGTGGAAGTATGAGCAAACTATCTAAGTATGATCATAGTGTCATAACCAAAGTTTACCAAGAAAGCAGACCCCTTCAGCAGGTGTAATGAAAATGGGCATGTGGAACATTACTGGTGGTGTAACATCGTATAAATTGGGGCAGGCATTTTGCAACAGTTAGTAAGAAAGATACATTCATTTGGAATGCAGAATGATTTTTATGAGTTGAAAATGTGTTGTTGTTTTCTGTATGCATCAATTTAGTTTGATTGCATAAAAAATACTGCACCTTTCCATGTTAACAAACTCTCATATGCCTTTTCCTCTACCTAAAAAAACTGAATTAATATTAATTCATCTACAACATCCTTTTGCCTTCCCAAATAAACTATCTTCCTCTTTAACTCATTCTTCTCTTCTCTTCAAAAAGAGTTTAGTATTCCTCCTCTATTTTCTCATTTCCACACCAGGTTGTTGTCTCTCCAACTTACTCTTCACCGATGATGGAAATTGAAGGATCATATGCATTGCTCCCAAAGAGTTGCTGAAGTTTCTAAGATTCACCTCAAACTTATCGCCATGGTTTGAAGAATTGGCTGATTTCGATATGAATCGAATCGTATTGGAATCAGCCAAGATATAGAATCGACCATCTAAATTTGGAATCGCCCAGAACTGAACAGAAAAGGCCGAAGAAAATGAAAATCGACCTAAATCAATGTGTATTGGCTAAAACAAGGCCGATTCCGTGCCGATATGAGCCCTGGAAATATAAATCGCAATCCGCAGCAGTCTTTCCCAATTTGAGGTGAAATTTTTTGAAAAAAATGAGGAGAAAAACTATTGGGAATTCCCCTGGTCTCCCATTCATCTGCACAATTTCAAAAGCAAAAATCTGAGTGTCAAATCTGGATTTTGCTTTTGATGTGCACTCATCTCATGGGTTTACTGAGAAGTGTGAATGAAGAGAATCCAATGATAAACAATTATAAATACTTCCTAAGTTGTCAACAATCCCTCGCAAAATCACTGAAATTTTATAAGAAGAAAAATAAAAAAATGTAAATTAACCCGAGGCTCACAGGAGGAGTCATCGTTGTCACTAGAGTAGATTGAGCCTCTCTTGAGCTCGTGTGAGGAGAGAGGTTGTAAATTATTTCTAAAAAATGTCAAAATCTACTATTATCTGAATTTTAATCATTTTTATAATTTCTTTTATCGAGACTGATATCACTGAGACGAAATGGCTTCATATAACCGATATGATCCGATTCTGATATCTAAATCTACCAGCTTATTCTGATTTAATTCCAAGATTTCAAAACATGTTTATCGGTTATAAATAGTTGTTGAAGGCTTGAAGGTACGTACATGTCATGTTTGAGGAGTACTTTAAGAATTAAAATTCCGATGCCATAGTTTTGAATTGCTAAAGTTCCACGAAATATAACATGTGACCTGGATTCAGATTGCAGGGGTAGTGATTTATGGTAACATTGGCGACCCCAAAATGAATAAATGTTTGGTGTACGATAAATTCAATGAGCTTAAGAAAAGTGTACTTAGCCTTTTTATTGATGAACTCTATAAAACTTGTTATGATGCACTAGGTAGCACAGACACTTTATATGTCGAGCTATGTTAGACATGTGTCAGACACACCTATTCGACACGATACTTCTATTTTATATGTATTTTTAAAACTTGTTGTGTATCGATTGTCATGTCGTATCAGACTCATATCGACATGTCTGTGTCCGTGCAACATAGATGAAGCATATTTTACCAAGAGTAGTTCTACGATGGGTGACCTTGGAATTATAATTAGTAGCAATGTTAAAATTAGCTGAAGACATATTAACCAAATTTCCACATCACATAATAGTAGTTATTATTTTTTCCAAAAAAGGTTTTCTCAAGATTTTATTTCTCCTTTTTGTGTAAATTGTGTATGTAAAAAAAAAATTTACAATAAGCTTAATCCACGAGGCTTTTTTCAAAGGTACTTTTGGAGAACTGCTTTTAACAGGCACAAGCAATCCCAAACATGCACTTTTCTCTATAGGAAGTTAGGAACTGTGCTATAAGCTTTGTGGTCAAGTGTGCTTAGATGAGAATAGTGTTGCGATCAATGACCTTTCAGGAAGTCATCATCGTCACCTAGGATGTTACACACTAACCACATTGAGGCACTTAGAAGTCTCCAAAATAGTGGTTGCTACCAATTATTTATAATATAAACTTCCAATAACAAAGTTTGCATTCTCTTAGAGTATAAAAATTTATCCCTCAATCCACACCACGGCTTCAAAGCTTTAGTGCGATGGCATGGACATTAAAATGACATCAAAGCCACCCAGGTTTAAAGCAAACTAGGTGCATACCTAATACTTGTTTAAGAAAGAAAGTGCCACTGCACAGAAACCCAAGTTTGACCTACAAGGGCTTACCTATGGGGAGTGCTAGAATATAAATTATTCTTTAATTAACCACAAGTTTCGAGTTTTCGTGCACTGGTAAAGACTTTAAAATAGTCTCATGTTGCCCAAGTTCAAATCGAGTATGGAGTTTATTTAAATGAGGACAAAAATACAACACAACACAAAAAGCCCAAGTTGCCAAAAAAGGGTCTCCCTGGACCCTCATTATTACTTCGAGTTTTGGTGTAGTGCCACGTACTTTAAGATGGAAATTAAATATGGCTGGTTTTGATATCATTTTAGGTCCACGCCATGAAACCAAAACTCTAAAGCGGTGAAGGTTGAGGGATAAACTTTTTATATTCTAACACTCTCCAACATGTTGAAGGTCCTTTTATGGGCTGAAATAATGATGAGAGAATTAAGGGAGGCCCTTTTTGGGCCGAAACTTGGCTTTTTCTCAGCAGTGTGTGTAATTCTCTTTAAATTACGTGCCCGGCTAGATTTGAACGAGCGTAACTTTCGTACCATTTTAAATTCTTTGTCATAGAATCATAACTCCCAAGTTCTGGTGAGGATTGAGGGATAAGTATTTATATTCTAACACTATGATAACTAAAAGTTACCCACTGCACTTTTCTAGTAATTTCCAACAGCTTATCCAATGACTAGAGGTGTCTATGTTAAATTCAATAGGAGTTGCACTTTCTTATTGTAGTGGTCACTTTCTGACCCGCCTGAGATTATGACACGTGTCTATCCGGCCCCAAGGGATACGCGACATGTGACCACCTCCAGAACACCTAATACAGAGTTTTCATCCAGTTTGCATTCTAAGCGGGTCAGATAATTCGGAGGTAAATCCAGTTACTAGGGATCTCCACCTCTAAAGCCCAATCCTCATTCAAACGGGATAGTTACCCCTCGGAAGCAATTTGTCCTTATCTACAACAAGACGCAAACTATCACATATAGTTGGGCTCTCCCTCATCTCGATTCACACCGGGATATTCAGCTCAACTGCCATCAAGATAAGGACTTCAATTATTCAAACTGAGCAGGACTCCCTAACCTTATCTGTTTGACACAACTTGTATAAATATAGATCCCCCAAAGAGAAAGGAATCACGATTGAAATTCAGAAACCCTAGCATACTAGAGAAGCCCGCCTGTAATCATCATTGTAACAGTGAAATTCTCCTCTCTCCGTGGTTTTTCCCACTTCGGCTTTCCACGTAAATTTTGTGTGTATGTTCTTGTTGTGACGTTAATTTAGCGATCTTTTCCCATTATTTTGGTGCATGAATTGATTCCGTAGGAATTTACCCACTGCATTTGATGCTTTCATTGAGAGCTTCTGAATCCTTGGGATCTCTCGCCATCCAATATCTCACCCCTTCCTCTAAACTGTCTTACACGACCGATATGACTCTGTTAAGAAAGAGTGTCAACCAGGCTACAGTCGCTCCCGCCGACCCGAAAGAAAAAGGGAAAGTTATTAAAGCGCCTGAGCCGGCGAATCATCGACCCAACCTACCCCACACCCACATCTCTGACGCTGAGGGTTCCCATTCCAACATTGCCTTACCACTTGGGATGCAGACCGCCGAACCCGAGCCGCCGCACAACGACGACCAACTTCTCCAGATGCTTTCCACCACGCAAAAGCAGATGGAGAATCAGCAGACGGAGATGATTCGGTTCCGCGAAGTTACTACTCGTGAAAAAGAAGAGGCAGCCTGTGTCCAGACACGACTCCTCAAACAAATCGGGACACGGTGAAAGTCGCAATCTACTCCCACTGTGGGAAGAAATGAGCGGGCTCTCCGTTGCCAACCCGTACATGGGAATCCGCCCACTCCACCGGGAGCTCGAGACGCAACCGATAGGAGACCCATGAAGATAGTGAGGACCTTGAGAACTCTGAGCGCTCTCGAACTCCGAAGATCCCTCGGATAGAAGACGTCGCGGATCTGGTCCAAGAAAGGCTCAATCAAGCGAGTCAGCAGTTTCCAAAAGGGATAGAGTATAGCGGGATGAGACCCAGCGACTCACCGTTGTCGAAAGAAATTATCACGCTCCGCTTCCCGAAGAAGTTCGTAATGGCAACCTTTGACCACTACCCGGGAATCTCCGACACCCTCTTACATCTCTGTCAGTATCAGGATAAGATGGCGGCCTATGCTCACGACGATCTTCTTCTCTGCCGAGCGTTCCCGTCCAGCCTCAAGGGGGTCGCCTACCACTGGTTTTACTCACTCCTGAGGAACTCGTTCAGAAACTTTTATGAGGTAACCGACACATTCTACAACCAGTTTGCTTCTCAGAGAGAATTCCAGTCTTCCAGAGGAACAACAACCACCTCCTCACGGTAAAGATGAAAGCTGGAGTTTGAAGAGCTACGTTAATTACTTCCATAGCCAAATGGCCCTGGTGTACAACTGCAACGAGGACGTAGCCGCTGCCCCCTTCGTCAGTGGGCTGCAGGTCACCAACCCTTTTTACAAACATCTGGTGAAGAATGACGTTACCAAGATGATGGATATCCTCGTCCGGACTCAGAAGTACATCCAAATAGAAGAGGGGACTCAGGCCACGTCCAGTCGCCCCCCGAGACAAGGGCACGAGATCCGAAGTCACAATTCTCCTCGAGGAAAAATTCGAGCCATAATTCCTCCGTTGTCCGCAAGCCATCTATGTGCGCCGCCAAATCTAGCAAGGAGTGCGAAGCAGAGCGCGACCTCACCCCATTCCGGATACCAATTGATCAGTCTTCAACACCATCAAAGACCAACCTTGGGTCAGGCGTCCGGCCAGACCCCTCACCTAACCCAAAAGGGCCTGGATCTAGATATTATTGTGCCTTTCACGAAGGGAGGGGTCACCTCAAAGTGGACTCGAAACTCTCAGACGGCACCTTCAGGACCTGATCAACGAATGATACTTCCGAAGTTCATTCTCAACCCAGGACTGCCCTCGGAGGTTAGAGTGCAGAGGCAGCCCGAGGCCATAGACGAGCATCCGGGCAGCACCCTTATTCAATACCGGGAGATAACCGCCATCTTCAAAAACTCCCCAATAGAAGGCACCACTGCCAAGGAGAGGACCCTCTACTCAACGAAGCCCGGAGGGACGACTATCCAGCAATAGTGACTCGCGCTCTTACACCTCCCGGTGGGCCAGTCTTTTTCTCAGAAGAAGACTCGTACCCATGCGCTTCCCGCACAACGACGCCTTGGTTGTGATGATACATATCAGATGCTGCTAAGTATCGAAGATCTTATTGGACGGGAAAGTAGCATCAACATCCTTTATGGCCACGCTCTGGATCGAATGTAGGATACTCTCGAGCTGGCCCGGAAATTGATCATCCCCCAGACCTGTTGGGTCCCGCTCTTATACCAAATGTAGGATCTATAATCAAATCAACACAACACTTGACAGGAAGGATTAATTGTTAAGCAAATAAGTAAACTTGCAAGTAAAGAAAACAAATCTCAGAAAATGCAAACGCAAACAAAGAGATTTATCCTGGTTCGGTCCTTGTGACCTACATCCAGTCCCCAAGCCACCCGCTTGAGATTTTCCTTTATCCTTGATCTTGCCACCCAAATCAATACAACATGTACACCACTTGTCGAATCCCCTTCTCCAAATGTGTACACCTTCTCTTCCACCAAGAGAACACCTTTTACCTTTGTACAACTACTTCTTCAACCAAGAAGCCTCCCGTGTACAATGGTCACCTTGTACAACTTGCCTCTTCAACCAAGAAGCCTCCCGTGTACAATGAACACTTTGAGAATTTACAACTCTTTTCCTATAGCCTTGGTACAGATGTGTATGTGGACAAGGTACAGTATAGGAAAGATGAACTTCAGAGAACTTCACTAATGGAATTGTCTTTTGGTGAAGAACAGAAGTTAGAAAATCAATTTTCAGGTTTTCTGGAATGTGGCTTTTGAAAACTGAATGAAAAACTTGTTGTTTTGCCTTTGGAATAACTTCCCTATTTATAGCTGAAGACTAGGGTTAGTTAGGTTAGTTATAAGACCAATTCAGATAACCTAGACGTTGGAAAACGTTGCCAAAAGAATCAGATAACAGAAACTGTCCAACAGTCAGAAACTGCTTATAGTCGACTAGGGTTCTGAGTTAGTCGACTATACTAGGCAAAACTTCAACTATTAGTCGACTAGGTTTAGCAAGTAGTCGACTAGGTATATGTCTGTTGGCAGAACAGGTTTTCTGGATAACTACCTCAAGTCGACTGCAACTGCTTTATAGTCGACTGAGTCAAGGGATTAGTCGACTAGGTGTTTTCCATAAGTCGACTAGAAAATGGATTAGTCGACTTGGTTACTGTTTGGTCGACTAATTTGACAAACAGAGAGTTGGTCTGTTTCAGGACACAAAACTTAGTCGACTTGAACTTTGGGTAAGTCGACTAGACAACTGATTAGTCGACTTGATATTGGGATAAGTCGACTAACAGGACTATGTGTTGTAAGTTTGTATCAAGGCTTTTACATGCTATATCTTCTTTACAAACCACAACATCTCAACCCTCTTTGGCACAACTTGATCATGTCGGACTCTTGATTCGTCATGTGTAGAGCTCCAAATGAATTTGATCGTCACGAACGTCTTCATCGAAATAGGTTCCAACAAGACCCAGTCACTTCTGTGGATTCGACGAGAACAGGGCCTGTTCCCCAGGCACAGTTGAGTTCCCAATCCGCACTGATACATTCAGGGCCTGTTTGTTTCGTTGCAAAACGTCGCAAGTCGTAAGTCGTAAAATGAGAATGGAAAAAGTGAATTGTAGCAGAGAAAATATATTGTGTTTTACGGTGTTTGGTTGATAAAGTGAAGTGTAAATGGAAAAGTATATTGTGTTTTACGGTGTTTGGTTGATAAAGTGAAAGTGTCAATCGTAAGTATATTGTGTTTTACGCTGTTTGGTTGGTAATGTAAAAGTGTAAGTGGAAAATTTGACCACAAAATTAACTGTAGCAGTGATTTAAATATTATAAATACTATTAAATTAAATCTACTATTGCAAATTAAATTGTATTAATAAATTTGAGATAAAAAATTAATAATCTTAATATTTTATTTATAACAATAATATTAATAAAATATTAGTATAAATAGTAAAATATTACTAAAATATTAACTAAATAAATAATATAAAATTTTAAGAAAATCTAAAGAACATTAATAAAATTTTAAGAATACTAATAAAATATAAATATTAAAAATCTTACAACAATAATAAAATATAGTTATAATATTATAATATTAAAAATACTTGAAAATTATTAGGATATAAATTTTATTATAATATTATTGTAATATTATAGAAATATAAAATTAACAAAGTAAAATATAATTATAATTTAATAATAAATTATCATTATAGTATTATTATACTGAATTATTATTACAATATTAACATAATAAAATATATTATGATATTAATAAAGTAATTTTTTATATTAAAAATTAAATAATTAAATATATAGTAATTTTATATTAAAGTATAATATTGTTATATTAATAAATATTAACTCTAAATAAAATAGTAAAAAATGGAATAAGTATTAATAAAATAATAAAGTATTAAATAAAATATTAAATAAAAATATTAAATTAAAATAGTAAAATATTAAATATTAAAACAATATTAAAAACAATAAAAAATTAAAGATTAAAATATAAAATACTTAAATAATTAAATAACAAATTGAACACTATTTAAAATATTAAATATTTAATAATATTAAATTATATATTGATTATCAAGTAACTGTTTTGAACTGTAAGTGTACTACAAGTGAGAATTACATGACCACAAAATTAACTGTAGCAACTGCAAGTGAGAAAATATGAGTATAAAAGTGTGATTTACATGACCACAAATTTAACTGTAGCAACTGCAAGTGGGAAAAGAAGAGTTGCATTTTGCAACTTATTTTTCAGCGAAACAAACAACAGAAAATGAAAAAGAAGTTTTACGACTTGCGTTTTGCGGCGATTTGCGGCGAAACAAACACACCCTCAATGTCATCACGGAGTTTTACATTCTAGACGTCCAGTCCCCCTACAACACCATCCTCGGGAGGCCATGGATCCACATAATAAGAGCAGTCCCGATCACCTATCACCAGTTGCTGAAGTACCTCACACCATCCGATATGGCCAATATAAGGGGTGACCAGGCGATGGCCAGAACAGTTGTTGCAGTAGCCTGAAAGAGATCAGGCTGGGCGCAAAAGGCCTCCCGAGCATGCCCTAATGAAGACTCTCTTGTGGATAAAAGTAGAAGAGAATTGCTAATCAATAGCAATTAGGTGTGGCGAAAGCCCGAACCCCGACTCACCTACCGAGTCGAGAAACCACATGACCGAAGAAGAGCCAGAGTTACTCGGGGTAGACCCACATCACCACGAACGAACCCTCCGAATCGGCTCAAGCCTGCACCCGCGGGAAAATATTTTGTTCAAACAATTTCTATCTAAAAATACATACGTATTCACATTATCTCCCACCAACATGCCAAGAATTGACCCGAGGTCATCTATCACAAACTCCCCATTAAAGCGGATAATAAGGGCGTGTTTGGTAACTTGCAAAATGTTTGCAAAATGCAAAAACTTTTGCAACTTTACATTTTACACTTGCTTGGTTTCGTTTGCAAAATGCAAAATGCAAAAAACTTTTGCAGCTCTTCTTTTCTCACTTGCAGTTGCTACAGTTAAATTTGTGGTCATGTAAATCTCACTTTTACACTCATATTTTCCCACTTGCAGTTGCTACAGTTAATTTTGTGGTCATGTAACTCTCACTTGTAGTACACTTACAGTTCAAAACAGTTACTGGATAATCAATATATAATTTAATATTATTAAATACTTAATATTTTAAATAGTGTTCAATTTCTTATTTAATTATTTAATTATTTTATATTTTTAATCTTTAATTTTTTTATTGTTTTTAATATTGTTTTAATATTTAATATTTACTATTTTAATTTAATATTTTTATTTAATATTTTATTTAATACTTTATTATTTTATTAATACTTATTCCATTTTTTATTATTTTATTTAGAGTTAATATTTTATTAATATAACAATATTATACTTTACTATATATTTAATTATTTATTTTTTTAATAAATAAATAAATATTATTAAATATTTAATATTTTAATAGTGTTCAATTCTTATTTAATTATTTAATTATTTTATATTTTTAATCTTTAACTTTTTTATTGTTTTAATATTTAATATTTTAATTTAATATTTTATTATTTTATTAATACTTATTTCATTTTTATTATTTTATTTAGAGTTAATATTTTATTAACATAACAGTATTATAGTTTAATATAAAATTACTATATATTTAATTATTTATTTTTTAATATAAAAAATTACTTTATTAATATCAGAATATATTTTATTATTATATTAATATTTTATTATGTTAATATTGTAATAATAATTCAGTATAATAATACTATAATGATAATTTATTATTAAATTATAATTATATTTTACTTTATTAATTTTATATTTCTATAATATTACAATAATATTATAATAAAATTTATATTATAATAATTTTCAAGTATTTTTAATACTATAATATTATAACAATATTTTATTGTTGTTGTAACATTTTTTAATATTTATATTTTATTAGTATTCTTAAAATTTTATTAACGTTCTTTAGATTTTCTTAAAATTTTATATTATTTATTTAGTAATATTTTAGTAATATTTTACTATTTATACTAATATTTTATTAATATTATTGTTATAAATAAAATATTAAGATTATTAATTTTTTATCTCAAATTTATTAATACAATTTAATTTGCAATAGTAGATTTAATTTAATAGTATTTATAATATTTAAATCACTGCTACAGTTAATTTTGTGGTCAACTTTTCCACTTACGCTTTTACATTATCAACCAAACACCGTAAAACACAATATACTTTACCATTTACACTTTCACTTTATCAACCAAACACCGTAAAACACAATATACTTTTCCATTTACACTTCACTTTATCAACCAAACACCGTAAAACACAATATATTTTCTCTGCTACAGTTCATTTTTTTCATTCTCATTTTACGACTTACGACTTGCGACGTTTTGCAACGAAACAAACAGGCCCTAAGCCAATAAAGCAGAGGCTTAGGAGAATGAACGAAAAAGGAGTTGTGCCATCAGCGACGAAGTTGATCGCCTACTCCAAGTTGGCTTCATCCGAGAAACGTTCTACCCTAACTGGCTCTCCAATCCCGTCCTCATGAAGAATAAGAACACGAAGTGGAGAGTCTGCATCAACTTTAAAAATCTCAACGAAGCCTGCCCGAAGGATAGTTATTCTCTCCCGAGGATCGACCAACTGGTAGAGGCTACGACAGGACACAAGCTCCTTAGCTTTATGGACGCCTATTCCAGCTATAATCAGATCAAGATCCACCCACCGGATGAAGACAAAACGGCCTTCACCACTGGTCGAAGAATCTGCTGCTACAAGGTGATGCCCTTCAGACTCAAGAACGCAAGGGCAACCTTTCAGCGGATGGTAAACAAAGTCTTCATGGACCTGATCGAAAACACCATGGAGGTGATGTAGGTGAAAAGTATACAGCGCACCAATCACCTCCAATATTAAGATAAAGCCTTCGATCTCCTAAGGCAGTACAGTATGAAGCTTAACCCCGAGAAGTGCACATTCGGTGTAACTTTCGGGAAGTTCTTGGGATATCTGGTCACCTAACAGGGTATCAAGGCCAGCCCCGACCAGATATCTGCAATTCTGAACATGAGGTTGCCCACCTAAGTAAAGGTGGTTCAGATGCTGAACGGACATCTTGTAATCCTCAATCGGTTTATCAACCGATTCACGGACAAATGCAATTCATTCTTCCAAGCCTTGAAGAAAAATGAAATTGACTTCTGTTGGAATGAGGAATGAGGACAACTTTTCAGGGCCTGAAGAGGTACTTGGCCTCACCACCCTACTGTCGAAGCCTTCCTTGGGAGAGATGTTGTATCTCTACTCGTTGTCTCGGAACCAGAGGTCAGCGGAGCCCTAGTTCGGGAGACGGAAGCGTTCAAACACTGGTATACTACACCAGCCATTCGATGAATGACCCTCAGATAAGATACCAAAGGCTAGAGAAGCTGGTGTTAACCCTCTTCATCATCTCGAAGAAGCTCAAGCACTACTACTAAACCTTCTCGATCACAGTCATCACCGAGCATCCCCTGCGAAGCATCGTGGAAAATCCCAAAGCAACCGGAAGGATATCAGAATGGGCTTCGGAGCTGAGATCCTACTGACTCAGATACGAGCCAAGGATAGCAATCAAAGGTCAGGTCTTGGCCGACTTCATCGCTGATTTCACCCCGGGAACCACAGAGCGCGTCGACCAACTCGAAGGATGGATCCTGAACATAGACGGAGCTTCAAACAGCATGAGGACAGGCATCAGAATTATCCTCACCACCCCGGAAGGATCCATCATCGAACGGTCATTTACGCTAGGCTTCCCTGCATCCAACAATGCAGCCGAATACGAGGTTGTCTTAGCCGGGCTCCGAGCAGCTATAACTCTCGGGGTCACCGGGCTCATAGTTCACTGTGACTCGCTGGTAGTCAACCAAATCAGCGGCAAATACGTCGTAAGAGATTTTCGGATGGCGAAGTACCGACAACTGGTTCTCCACCTGAAGTCCAAAATCCCCTGATGCGACTTCAAGTGGGTCCCCAAGTCCAAAAACAACCATGCCAACTCACTAGCCAACTTGGGGGCAGCCACGAAGCTCCAGTTCAGACGTGAAATCCTCGTCAAACACATCACTAATCTGAGAGTTTAGCAACTAACCGGAGAGGTCTTATGCCTCGACACATCACCAGGATAGAGGGACTCCATCATTGCCTACCTGAAAGACAAGACACTTCCCGATGACAAAACAAACGCAAGGAAGCTCCAACACTTGGCCACCCGGTACATACTTCTTGGGGACATATTGTACAAGAATCCCTACTCTAATCTCCACCCCGACCCGTCTCTGAGATGCCTTGGTCTGGAGGAGGCTCGGAAGGTGATGCAGGAAATCCACGATAGCGACTGTGGGAACTATGTGGGAGGATATTTTTTAGACCATAAGATCATCAACCAAGAGTACTACTGGGCCCAAGATGTTCGATGACACCAAGGATTACGAGAGAAAATGCCTACAATGCCAGATGTTCGCTCCAACATCAAACCGGCCGAGTTTTAACCTTCACACCTTGCGTAACCTGTGGCCCTCATGTATGGGGATTGGACGTAGTCTGACCGCTCTCCCAAGCACAACCCCAGCTGTGTTTCCTACCAGTAGTCACTGACTACTTCACCAAATGGATCGAGGCAGTGCCGTTCTCCGAGATCAGCGGGCAACAGATTGTCAAGTTCTGCTGGCAAAACATAGCATGTCGCTTCGGGATCCCCCACACTATCATCTCCGACAACAGAACTAATTTTGCCAGTAAGCAAGTGGCCAGCTTTTGCGCAAAGTACAACATCGCCCATCAATTTTTCTCACCTTATTACCCCCAGGGCAATGGCCAGGCTGAATTAGCAACCGCACCATTCTCGACAACCTATATAAAAGCCTGAATAAAGCAAAAGGCAAATGGGCGGAGAGACTTCTCGGAGTACTATGGGCCTACAGGACCACCAAACGCGTCCCGACCGGAGAAACTCCGTCCTTGTTGCATACGGAACGGAGGCTATCATCCCGGTCGAGATCGACATGCCGACGCTCCAGGTAGAAAAAGTGGTCCCAGATCAGAACGGCACCCTTCTTCGTCTAATGTTGGATCATTCGGAGGAAAGGCGACAATAAGCACAAATCCGCATTGCGGCCTATCAACAGCAAATCCGAGCGGCTCACCACAAGAAGGTGAAAGTCTAGGGAGTTTCAAGTTGGAGACCTGGTCCCGAAGCGCGTGATTCAGAGCACGCGGCAGAAAGATCACGAGAAATTAGGACCCAACTAGGAGGGTCCCTACATCGTTATAGCTCGCGGAGGCAACAAGTCGTACACCCTAGCCGATCAGGATGGAAACCAACTCAATAAGCAATGGAACTCTTTTCACTTGAAGCGATGTTATGTGTAAGTCAAGTAACGTTCAATGAAAAGATCATATTCTGTTATCTTAACCGCGTTTCACCTAACTCTGATATCTGCCCCGAGCATCGAACACATTCACTGCAGCCTATACGGGCCTTCACCTTGATGGCGACCCCTCGGGGAGTCTCTTGAAAGATGGAAGCTCGCCTGCGTCGATCCCTTGGAGCCAGCCTATAATGGGATATACCATGATAGCCGCCCGAACGGATCCACGACCTATACGGGTTTCAACCTGACGGTGACCCTTCGGAGAGTCTCCTGAAAGATAGAAGCTCGCCAGCATCGATCCCTCAGAGTCAGCCTATAATGAGATATATCCTGATGGCCGCTCGAGCAGATCCACGGCCTATACAGGTTTTCACTCTGACGGTGACCCTTCGGGGAGTCTCGTAGAAGATGAAAGCTCGCCCGCGTTGATCCCTCGGAGCCAGCCTATAATGGGATATATCCCGATGGCCTCCCGAGCAGATCCACGGCCTATACGTGTTTTCACCCAGACGACGACCCTTCGGGGAATCTCATGAAAGATGGAAGCTCGTTCGCATCGATCCCTCGGAGTTAGCCTATAATGGGATATAATCTAATGACCGCCCAAGCAGATTCACGGCCTATACAGGTTTTCACCCTGACGGCGACCATTCGGGGAGTCTCCTGAAGGATGGAACCTCACCCGCTCGATCCCTCGGAGCCAGCCTATAATGGGATATACCCTGATGGCCGCCCGAGCAGATCCACGGCCTATATGGGTTTTCACCCTAATGGCGACCCTTCGGGGAGTCTCCTAAAAGATGAAAGCTCGCCCAGTCGATCCCTCGGAGCCAGTCTACAATTAGATATGCCCTGATGGTCGCCCGAGCAGATCCATGACCTATACGGGTTTTCACCCTGACGGCGATCCTTCGGGGAATCTCTTGAAAGATGGAAGCTCGCCCGCATCGATCTCTCTGAGCCAACCTTTAATGGGGTATACCCTAATAGTCGCCCGAGCACATCCACGGCCTATACGGGTTTTCACCCTGACGGTGACCCTTCGGGAAGCCTTCTAAAAGATGGAGTCTCTCCCGCGTCGATCCCTCGGAGCCAGCCTATAATGGGATATACCTTGATAGCTGCCCGAGCATATCCACGACCTATACGGGTCTTCACCCTGTTGGCGACCCCTCGAGGAGCCTCCTGAAAGATGGAAGCTCGCCCGCGTCGATCCCTCAGAGTCAGCCTATAATGGGATATACCCTGATGGTCGTCCGGGCAAATCCACGGCCTATATGGGTATTCACCCTGACGGCGACCTCTCGAGGAGTCTCCTGCAAGAAGGAGGCTCGCCAGCGTCGATCCCTTGGATCCACCCTGTAATGGGATATACAAGGGTGTCCACCCGAGCGGATCTACTGCCTACATGGGTCCTACCCTGACGGCTACAAAATAGCTCTCGCTACTACTTCTCAGGAATGTCCTGAGACAGAAGTTCGCCTACATTAACCATGCAGAGCCAGCGTATAACGGGACCTCCCATGACAGACGCTCGAGCGAGGCAACAGTCTACCTTGGACCAACACTATGACACAGCTTCAAAGCTAGAAGCTTTCCCCATTCAGGTAAACATTAGTAGGTGCAATTGGGGAACGAATCCCGTTCGGGAACCATATTTCAAGTTATTCCAAACGCTTCAGAATCAAAACAGTGTCCGAACAGACGCAACAAGTCCAATCTCAAATAAGGCAAGATCAAAACAATACATGTATTACAAATTCCCTACTTTATTATAAAATTTTCTTTCAATTACTTCCATCCAAGTACCAAGTGTGAATAAATCTGACAAATATGATACAAGTACAAGTTTTGATTTTACATGAATATGTTCTTCCTGAGTGAAAAAGCAAAGGCGCTCATCGTCGCATCCTTAATTGCGTCATGTTGATGACTCCTAATCAAACAATCCACCAGGGCCGGATGAGCGATGATACTGAGAACTCTCAGGAAGACCACCAGTAAGGAGAACCGCGATCAAGTTGCATAACGAAGCCTGCAAGGCAAAGGAGGATATCGATGCCAAGACCGTAACTCCAAAGTGGAGACGGACAAGGAGGTGTCACCCTATAAGAGCACAGACGATCGTCCCCTGATACCAGAGCCGGCGACGAATGCCCTTATGCTCTCTGCTACATACTCGTTGTAAGAAAAGAAAAGGGGGTCAAACCCAAACACCTCTCCAGTCTGCTCCGACCAAAGGCCAGACGTGCAGACCAAGCAGAAAATAGGTCATTCCCTGTCCATCCCCACAGTTGGACCTCGTCGCAAGAGTTAAAACCTCTTGATGAGCCCATCGCAAGAACTGAAACTCCTTGACAAATAAACTCCCGAACATCAGAAGTACAATAGACGTCACTACCTTTTTCCTCTCCTTCCTCCACCGAATGAATAGCAAAGGAGACATCACCACTTGCAAAACAGAGAAAGACTTTAACTGTAAGGAACTTTCAAGAAGCAATTCAAATCTCTCCTGAAGAGTTCCACTCTATTTATAGAGAGAAGAAGCCTAAGCGTCAACCACACAGGCTCCTAATCCCAAAGGAAGACAAAGCGTCCCTCAATTTGAGACCCTACATGTGTCATAGAAGAAGGGATTCGAACCGTCGCACCAGATACGCCATGCCTTCCTCGAAAATCGCTCGCATTCATAAGAGAAGGTTACTTTATCAACATCGTGATAGATGGGACATATATTTAAGGCTCTGCCAGCCTGTAGAGCCACGCGCGCCACAAGAAACGAATGAAGTAACAGCCAATCGACCCGAGTCAACTTTAGGCCTTTCATCACTTTCTGCTCCCCTCTCCTTCGAAGTCCCTGGGAACTTATAGCCCCGAGGGAGATTGCCCGACCTCCTCCAAAAAGAAGGGAGCAGAGGGGGCATCTGTAATTGTCACTTTTTAACCCACCTGAGATTATGACACTGTCTATCGGGCCCCAAGGGATACGCAACACGTGACCACCTCCAGAACGCCTAATCCAGAGTCTTCATCCAGTTTGAATTCCAAGTGGGTCGTCCAAGCGGGTCAGATATTTCGAGTAAGAGGTAAATCCAATTACTAGGGATCTCCACCTCTAAAACCTAATTCTCATTCAAACGGGACAGTTGCCTCTTGAGAGCAATTCGTCCTTATCTACAGCAAGGCGCAGACTATCAAATAGAGTTGGGCTCTCCCCTATCCTATCTAGATTCAAACCGAGATATTCAGCTCAATCGCCATCAAGATGAGGACTTCAAGTATTCAAAGTGAGCAGGATTCCCTAAGCTTATTTGTTTGACACAACCTGTATAAATAAGAGATCCCCCAACGAAGAAAGAGACCATGATCGGAATTCGGAAACTCTAGCACACTAGAGAAGCCCACATGCAATCACCATTGCTGTAGTGGAATTCTCCTCTCTTTCTCTCCATGGTTTGTCCCACTTCGGGTTTTCACGTAAGTTCTGTGTGTTTGTGCTGGCTGTGATTTTAATTTAATGATCTTCCTCCATTATTTTAGTGTGTGGATTGATTCCTTAGGAATTTATCCACTGCAGTAATTTAGAGCTTTAGTGTAAACACAATATGATATAACAATCTTCATCAACCAATCCCTTCAATTCATGTTATGTTTTTAATAGCAAGCAGATGTGTTTCAACTTTTCCTTCGAAACTAAAATTTATAGATATTAGTACTTTAGAAATTATGTTGAAACTTGAAACCATTAAGTACTAAAAAGTAATTCATAAACTGAGACAAAACACAGTTACAACAATGCATAGCAATACAACTACTCCACCAACCTTTGTTGTCTGGAAAGAAGGATGGTAACCCTCTACTCTAAAATTCTTAACCAAATAGTCACAACAGGTGGCAGCTGAACACCGGATGCCCCCATGACTATAACACAATTATTGGATCAGAAAAACCTCGCACAGCTGAGTCAACTAGCCTCGAACCTTCCTAAAACCTATAAAGAAAAGAATACTGCTCAGTGGAGAACAAAGGATGTGCTGACGGAAGTGAACATTGTAACCTAAAGTAAAAAAATCCCTGAATTTGTGAGACTCATCACCTTGTAGCTTTACTTTTAGCACACAGGGAGTAGAAAGGAAAAACATCAACCAACTGAGCACTAAAACAAAACAACATACAATTTGAGCATTAATGATGGAAGCCACACGTTAACAGATATCGTTAACCAGGTTGACAAGTAAATCCTTGCACAAAGCAAGTCATTAAGGAAACAGCAAATTATGTTCAAGTACATATTAATATCTCTCAGGATGGTAACTGCATTAAATTACTACCATGAGGAGCCACAGGGAAGCAGAAAGAAGTATCATGTAATAACCATGATTATACATATAGGTAGAGACATAGATATAAATTGAAATTTTTGGAAGTATAATCAAGCCGGACACAAAGGTAGAAACGTAGCAACAAGAAATAATTGATAGACCAAATAACAATTTATATTCACTTCAAAAAAGTTCTAGCTATTGTACCTCTGATCCCGGAATTCCCGTTCCCGCCTGCTGGTTATTAAGATTTGAGGGAGCCAACCGACAGCCAAAGATATCAATCTGATGGAGCTCAGATGTTGCAGGAAAACAACCATTGTAAGCGCCTTGAAGGTCCGCATTTTTTGTGAGGTTCGCCAAGCTTGAAGACGTAGTTTCGCTCCTGTGTCATGGGCATTATTAAGGGAGAGAACTTTCAGCCATCTAAATGGATATGTGAACTGCAGGGTAAATATGAGACACCATCATAGTTTACGTAGAGCATTAGAAACAAAAAGAGAATATTAACATATAGGATTAGTTAGTATAGGAAATAAAATCTATTAGAATTGAGCATTACGAAAAACTTCTCTAAACTAATTAAAATGGAAAACATTTGCATATAAAAGAAACTTATTTAGATTCAAGAGAGTCATATTCATTGGACTCCGGTGAGGAATCATCTTCCAGATTAATCATTGAAATCATATTACCACCTGAGTGCTGGCTATAGCTAGTAGTGTTTCTGGGCCTGTTATCCATTATAGAGGGATAGCCTACTGGAAGCTCCCTGCTAGCTTCACAAACAGGCAGAGAAGTATGAAGATGGTCCAACACGGGGTCATCCTGGACCTCAATTACTTCTGGTGGTGCCATAAGGTTAAGATCACATACTTTATATATGGTGGGTGGTTGCCTCTCCTCGTCCATCTTAGCATTGAGTTCAGGTTCAAATTTTGGAAAGAAATAATTAGGAACTGGTTTCTCTTGACCAACTACACATCCCATGGCCAAGTCTTCAGCCATTGAAAGCCTCTCTAGTTCCAGCTTCTGTGGCTGTCCCAACAACTGGATTTCCTCATTCACATTGATTGTCTGCCTAGATGACCGGAAAGATGTTCCTAAAGATGCTGGGCTCTGAATTAATTCCTGTCGTTGCTCCGGGCATTCTTCCATGTATTGGGTAGTAGTAACACTTGGAACAGCATATTCTTCACCTTTTGAAGTGTTAATTTGACCCGTATGTGAATCACTTGAGAAACCCTCTACCAGATCTTCTCCCACAATCACCTTCGGGACCTCAGAACAAATTTCAATGATGCTACTCTCCTTGCTAGCACATAATGAAGCAATCTTTGAGCTTTTTTGACCAACTGTCCTGGGCTTGGTGGGCACATTTGCAAAGCCACATAATTTTGAAAGATCATGTCTCTGCATGCTTATATCATAGCTTTCCGCAGCATCAAAGTCCTCGCTCAAGCTTTTCCCCTTGTACTCATCACTTGTGTCTATTTTTAAGTCACCTTCACTTTCTGAACTACCTTCACTTTCCTCAGAAAAGCTTTTTCCCCTCAAAACAACATCACTTGTATCCATATCACTATGACTTTCTGAACTACCTTCACTCTCCCCACACAAATTTTTCCCCTTCAAATCATCATCGCTTATGTCCATACAGTTATCACTCTCTGAACTACCTCCACTTGCAACCTGGTTCAAATTAATAGTATAATTAATTGGGTGCTCTCTACGATTGCTCGAAGAACCTTCGCCCCTTTGTGCCAACAAACCATTGCCATTCTTGCTATCACCTTCATTCTTAAAGGGCCGAGAATCGAAAACCCCCTCCAATTGATCCTCCTCCCTCAACTCACCACTCTCATAACTCTCCACATCATCATGTCCACCCCCCAAATTCGGGCTCCTAACCTCACCTTCACCATCCGCCACCCTATTCAAATCAAGATCATCCGCGCCCGCCTTCTCTTTCCTACTCCACCAAGAACCCTTCTTCCACCCATAATCATCACCGACATTCTGATTCTCCATCTCCTCACTCCTGACGTGCCAATAGAGGAACCTTCTTCTCCAGTCTCCTCCTCCAACATCGTCATAACCCCAATCCCTCTTCCTCCATCTCCCCCTCTCTCTTCCCCAATCCGAAACAAACCCATCATTTCTCCGCCTCCTCCGCCTTCTCATTCCGTCATCATAATCATCATCACCGTGATTCCTCCTATAGTCTCTTTCCCGCCTCTTGAACTCACTGTTCTCGTCAAACCTGTGCTTTTTATCCTCCCATTTGGGCGAATCGACGACGGAGGCAGCAAGCCCTTGGAGACCAAGTACTCAGCCGCAAGCCGCCCCGCTTTCATCAGGATCTCCTCCTTCCGCCGGAGGAATGGGCGGCGGTACGGCTGGCGCTTGAAGCCATTGGCAACTTTGCCGCGGCCGAAATTTCCATAACTGGGTCTTGAGGACCTTCGCCCATCTCTAGAGCTCCGATGGCGATACTGCATTTTTCGTTCAAGTTCAGCAGCGAGAAGCTCTAACAGTTTCAGAAAATGCTGATTTTTATACAGATGAACGAAATTGTAGTGGTTTGGGCGGATTTTGAGGGAGAAGAAGCCCTAATCTTGTGCCATTTTGAGAGAATCAGGGTTTGATTCTGTGGCCATTTGAAAGAGGAGAGAGAGAGAGAGAAAAGAAGAAAAAATCTATTTTTAGGTCACAAAATCTCAGTTCAGTTTGGCTCTGAGCGCGGCGCTCGCTTGTATTTACACTGCAGATCCAAATAAAAAGGAAAGCTCCTGTACTGACAAATGGAAATTAATTATGATACCGCCGTAATTGATAAAAAATCAACTAAACGGTCTGAGACGGAGGACAGGAGGAGGAGGAGGAGGAGTTGATAGAGGAAGAAGAAGGAGGGCTACTCTCTTTCTCGCGCGGATGAAGGCAAAATAAACCGGTAAAGTTTCAATATGAGCCATAGAAGAAAACCCATCTTCGATCTATTTTGACTAGTATACCACTCAAATGATGGTAACTAATGAGACAAGTGCCGGTAAGAGAGGGATTAGAAATTTACTGGAGGAGGAGAGAGGAGAGGGATGGGGTGGCAGGAAGAGAGGGGAGGCCCTCCCTCCCTCTCCCTCTCCCTCTCCCTCTCTCTCTGGGAAGAAGGGGAAGAAAAAGACAGCGGGCAAGCAAACTTCCTCCCATCACTCGTCGGTTTTGATTAAGGAGTGACAATAGAACACCTCCAGCTTCACTCATCAGTTTTGATTAAAAAAAAAAAAGGAATTGATCGATTTCTTATTTGGAAACTTTTCATTTATACTACATTTTTCAGTAACTAAATTATTTTCAAAATTTCAAGATTTTTCTTACGATCATTCTAATATTATCTTCTCACTTCAGCAAGTTGATACGACGAGGATAATGACAATAAATGGTTATGTTTTAAGACAGTAGCATTAATAATATGCCTCGATAAATTAGTTACTACGAGAGCTACTTCCTTTAATGTCCCCCATGCGCCGTGATTATATGATCATTAATTCATAAATTATGAAAGTTAAGAAAATTTATTTAAGTGTTTTGCCGATTATTATGGCGCCCCGATCCCGCGGGTACGGGGACGCCACTGCGACTTATATACGCAGGGCGATGGTACCCTCACGTATGTACGCTAAGCATCAATACAACACAATACAGGGATCAGAGTGCGGAAGCACAGTGGTAATATACATTCCAATACAAAATAGTACAAGTACATGATCATCACAGAGAGTGATACAATATTACAAGAATATTACATCACCAAAAGATATAAAAGTACAATACATGAAGGGATATACATAGTAAAAGCTGAGAGATTCTCACGAGCAGCAAGAGGGACCTCGAGAGCCAAACAGGAGAAAAGCTGGGAGGAAGAACTACGGCGATGTCCGAGCTTCTGCTGCACTATGATCACCACGGGAGGATCCGCTGCGCTCTCTGATCAGCTACAGAAAGATCACCACGGTCCAGATTTCAGGATCTGGACATGAGAATCCAGGGTTGTCAGATGTAACCCACGAGTGCATATATAAAGCCAAATGGCGTGCATAACAGGTATATGTATACATGAAGAGTGTACCGTGAATATAAGCATATATGAACATGAAATAAGACATTAAGTAAAGTAACCATAGAAAAATCAGCTATATAAGCTCAAATTACCGATCAGTGAGATTAGTACGTCGAAAGAATAATCCAAATAAGGAAGCCCTCATATATATAGCCTATACCTCATGTCACTGTAATCTGAGTTTATATAATCTGACTTTACCTTCACAATAATATAATAATGAAACAGTAATGAAGCAATCAAAATCCAACAAGATAGCACATGTATAAGTGGTGAGCAATATAGATCAAGAGTATAGCTGGTCAGTTATCAGGAGCATCTTATTATTAAGTTATTAAGACTCATCTGATTTGTAAACGTCGGTATGTGTCCTATCCCACATACCTCAGCATACAGATCCGAGAGTAAGTTATTGGAAACTGATGGAGATCGACGAACCATGCTTAGAATAGGTCCCGTACATACCCGGACAACGGTCAAGGAGTATCCGGTGCTAAGCCGGAACGTACCGCTAGGTACCGCGACTTATTGTACGCCCGAACAGGAATAGGATGTCACCGCTCCCACAGGAATAGGCCCAGGGGCTTATGGTACAACCGGCAGGCAAGGGAGCAGGGGTGCCAGTACACCCCACGGAAGCGCCTGGTGGCCTCCAGGTCGAATCTAAGTATATGGCCGTGCGACACTATAAGATCATCATAAATATGGAGACTATATCGTAACTCATCAGTTTCCCCCATCCCAGTGTAAGTTGTTTACTTATTATAATTTGTCCAGCGATAATGTCCACAGGGTATTCACAGTAATCTATATTCATGGTTATCCTATTACGGGGATCAACAGGAGTATAATATCAGGAGTAATACCAGGAGCCTCCCTATTTCAGGGGTTCAAGTATACAGGAGTTCAGGAGTACAGAAGTTCAGGAGTACCAAATATATGGTAAGAATATAATAATCAAGTCCCCATAAAAGTGATAGCCATGAATATGTCATATAATACACAGGTATCTGGGGTGGTAGTGTCCGGTCAAGAGTTACGATATCAGGTCCAGGTATTTGTACCACATGAAAGTATATCATATACCAGGTGTCAGGAGCAGGTGTCAAGTATGACACATCAAGTATCGGTGTCGGGTATCATGTGTCAAATATAGCATGGCAAGTGTCGGTGTCAAATATAGCGTGACAAATATCAGTGTCAAATATAGCATGGCAAATATCAGTGTCAAATATAGCATGGCAAATGTCGGTATCAAATATAGCATGGCAAATGTCGGTGTCAAATATAGCATGGCAAATACCGGCGTAAAATACCGTGTGCCGGCGTAAATACCGAGTGCCAGTGTCATAAATCATATATCAAGTATAGCATGCCAAGTGCCGGTGTAAATACCGAGTGTCGGTGAAAATACCGAGTGGCAGTGTCATGCATAGCAAGGAGTCATGTACTAAAAATTACAGTAGCGAGTGTTAGGCATGTTAAAATATCCATATATCAATATCATGTGATAAATACAAAAGTAATTATTTTTAAGGTAATAATAAGAACTCGCCTGAAACTGGGATGAAATATCGGTTAAAAATCCGGGAAATCAGCGAACCGCACAAGCAAGCCTCAGCCCATAAATATATATATTAAAGTATATAAATATAAATATTTATATAATTATTAGAGAGGGAATGAGAGAGGAGAGAGAGGAGAGAGAAAGTTGTAGGAAGAGGAGAGAGAGAGAGAAAGAGAGAGAAAATAGGGAATTTTTAGAAAGAAATTTGGAATAAAAAAGGGGAGAGGTATGGATTATAATTATAGGGAAGTAATTTAGGGATGAGGTGGAGGGTGTTTTAGGAAGTGAAAAGAGGGTGCTTATTTAGGGAAATGAAAGAGATTTAAAATGAAAGAAAGAAAGAAATAAAGAAAAGAAGAAAGAAAGAAAGAAGAGAAATGGTGGAGGGGTGGGGTGGTGGCCGGCCGGCCACCGCCGGCGGCGGCGCCGCCGCCGCTGGGGAGGAGATGCACGCGCGCGGCCTAGGGGGAGGAGAGGTGGAGTGGAGTGGAGTTGGTGTTGTTTGGTTGTTTGGTGTAGCACCCTGTACCCGGGATACGTACCCAGATGCGAGTCCCAAAATTTTTTCGATCATATTGCTCAATTTCCTTCCTCTGTGTGTTTTTGAGTTGTTATTACTTATGTTCTTGAGTATCAGATCTGGATTCTCAGACCGAGAGTAAGCCCTGACCCGGACCGGGAACCCAATACCAGCCAGTAGCCCGATTTGACTTTTTGGTAGCCCGATTTGACTGATTTTAGTTTCAGAGACTGTTTTCTAATATTTTAGATTTTTCATGATTTTCTGGAATTTTCTGAAATTTTTCTGCAAAATCTCCAAAACCGGTGTCGGTCGGTATCGCTGACTGATTCCTGGATTTTTAGTTTTCAATTGGGTTTGAATTTTTAGAAACGGCTTTCACAATACTTCTTAGAATTTCATTTCCTACCTAAATACATTTTTTTTGAGATTTTTCTAAATTTATCAAAATTAGACCGATTCTGGTGTCGGCCGGTATTGTCGGAAGATTCCAGGATTTTTAATTTGAAAACTACATTGAATTTCTCAAATCCGATTTCATCATGTATTTTAGAATAATATTTGCTATTTTTGAGAATTTTTCGGTACGTTTCTGAAACAGTCAAATTTTCGCCTTATTTAAATAATAATATTTTTACCGGCGATTTCTTTTCTGGCTTTTCCCTTCTCTACTCTCCTACTTTATACTACCAAAAATTTTAACAAATAAAATAGATAATAATAAAATTTTTAAACATTTTATTTTCTTTTTCTTATATTTTTCCAATTTTCCTTTTATTATTTCTTCTCATTTATTCACCTTGATAACTCCCCCCCTTAATCCACGCCTTAATCGTCGCTAGCCGCCCGCAGCCCCCCGACAGCCATGGGCTGCCGCCGTCCTACCACCATTCCCTAAGCCATCAAATCTCCCCCTTCATCATCTATTAAATCACCCACATCCTCAATTCAATTGGAGGGAAATCAAAGAAATCCAAAAAGAGAAGTAAACTCATCTTCATCTTCTTCACAACACAACTCACGCATCCCACTCTTGGACGCCGCCTCCACCATCACCACCATCACCACCGGCCGTCCCTAGGGCCGGCCATCCCCTCCTCCACACCTCCTCTCCACTTCTCCACTTCCATCAACCCCAAAAACTCCACCACCACCTCCAATTTTAACCAAACCCACCACCATTACAAACTCCATCTTCTCCAAAATTCACCACCTCCTCCACAAATTTCTCCACTCTAACCAACCCAACACCATCTCCATCTCCTCCTCTAACTCCCCATCACTTTCAAACATCACCACAACCACCACAACCACCATCTTCCACCACCACCAAAACAACAACCAAAACAACCAAAAGAAACCCAACTCCACCTACCTCCCCTCCCCTTGGGAGAGACTCGCGCGCGCGCCCAGCTCACCGGCGGCGCCGCCGCCGCCGCCAGGCCGGCGGCGGCGGCGGCGGATGGCCTCCTCCCTCCTCCTCTTTCTTTCTTTCTTCGTTTCTTCTGTCTTTCTTTCTTTCATTTCAAACCTTCCATTCCCTAAATAAACACCATCATATCCCATCATTCCAAAAATAACCCTCTCTTTATTCGCTATTTTACTTCTCTTTTATTTCAACTCTACCCCTTCCATTTTTATTTCTATTTCCCTTTTATAAACACCATATTTTTTCTCCTTTTCTCTCTCTTCTTCTTTCTACAACTTTCTATCTCATCTCTCTCTCCTCTCTCATTTTCCCTCTAATATTTATATAAATATTTTTAAATTATATATTTTAAAATACAATTTCTGGCTAGTGGATTCTCGTGCGGGTCGCCGACTTCCTGGACTTTTCACCGGTATTTTGCCCAGGTTTCAGGCGAGTGCTTACTACTTAATTAAAAATAATTACCCTTGTGTTTATAACAAGATATTGACATGTGGATATTTTAAAATACCTAGTACTTGCCATGATAACTTTAGTACATAATTGTCATATTTAATTTTGATAATTGCCATGTTTAATTCCATTAATTGCCATGCTATATTTAATTCTGATAATTGTCATATTTAATTTTGATAATTGCCATGCTTAATTCCAATAATTGTCATGCTATATTTAATTCCGATAATTGTTATATTTAATTCGGATAATTGTCATGTTATATTTAATTCCAATAATTGCCATGCTATATTTAATTCTAATAATTGTCATATTTAATTTTGATAATTGCCATGCTTAATTCCAATAATTGTCATGCTATATTTAATTCCGATAATTGTCATACTATATTTGATTCCGGTATTTACCTTGCTGACACCGATATTTGCCATGCTACCCTTGACCGTGACATCTGACTCTGGCACTTGGTATTTACACCGGCACTCGATATATGGACCCGGTACTTGAGATATGACATACTTGACACCTGCATCTGACACACGGTATATGATATGTTTTTATGTGGTACAAATACCTGGACTTGACATCTTGACCCTTGACCGGACATTACTACCCCTGAGACCTGTATTTACATGATATATTCATGACTATCACTTCTACGGGGACTTGACATGACTATCATATTATTACTAGATATTTGGTACTCCTGTACTCCTGTATTCTTGAACCCCTGAAATAGGGAGGCTCCTGACATTACTCCTGATATTATTCTCCTGTTGACCCCCGTAATATGATAACCATGAATATAAATTACTGTGAATACCCATTGGACATTATCACTGGACAAATTATAATAAGTGGACAACTTACACCGGGATGAGGGAAATTGATGGGTATCGATATAGCTTCTGTGTTTATGGTGGCCATACATATGTTGTACAACTTCCTGTAGGATTCGACCTGGAGGCCACCAGGCGTTTCCGTGGGGTGTACTGGCACCCCTACTCCCTTGCCTGCCGGTTGTACCATAAACCCCTGGGCCTATTCCTGTGGAGCGGTGACATCCTATTCCTGTTCGGGCGTACAATAAGTCCCGGTACCTAGCGGTACGTTCCGGCTCAGTACCGGATACTCCTTGACCGTTGTCCCGGGCATGTACGGGACCCATTCTAAACATGGTTCGTCGTTCCCATCAGTTTTCAATAACTTACTCTCGGATCTGTATGCTGAGGTATGTGGGATAGGACACATACAGACGTATACAAGTCAGACGAGTCTTAATAATTAATAATAACATGCTCCTGATATAGGACTAGCTATACTCTTGACTTATACTGCTCACCACTTATACCTGTGCTACTTTGTGAGATTACTCGATTGCTTCCATACTCTTACATTATTATTGTGAAGGTAAAGTCAGATTATATAAACTCAGATTACAGTGACGTGATGTACAGGGTATATATATGAGGGTTTCCTTGTTTGGATTATTCCTTCGACGTACTAATCTCGCGGATCGGTAATGTGGGCTTATATAACTGATTTCCTTGTAGTTACCTTACTTACTGTCTTATTTCATGTTCCTATATGGTTATATTCACGTATACTTTTCATGTACACATGCATCTGTTATGCACGCCAGTTGGCTTTATATATGCACTCGCTGGGGTTGCTAACAATCCTGGATTCTCATATCCAGATCTTGGAGTCTGGACCTTGGTGGCTTGGTTGTAGCTGGTCAGAGCGCGCAGCGGATCCTCCCGTGGCGGTCAGAGTCGTCGCTGTAGTCCTTCCTCCCAGCTTTTCCCCTGGTTGGCTCCCGAGGTCCCTCTTGCTACTCGCGAGCACCTCGCTATTTTTGTATACCTCTTCATGTATTGTGTATTCTTGTACTTTCTGATGCTGTAACATTCATGTAATGTTGTATTATTCTTTATGATAACCATGCACTTGAGCTATTTCTGTTGGAATGTATGTACCACTGTGCTTCCGTCTCTGTTTCTTGCCTGTACTGATGCTTAGCGTATATACGCGAGGGTATTTCTGACCTGCGATATACGTCGCAGTGGCGTCCCCGTACCCGTCGGATCGGGGCGTCACAGGTTGGTATCAGAGCTTAGGTTCTGACATCCTCAGTACAACCAGTTGGCAGATTAATGATGTATTAGTCTGCAGCAGGAAAGCATGAGTCTTGAATATATATTCCAATCGCAAGTACGGTGTTATCTTTTCCTTCCTCACAATCTTTTCCTTGGATTGTGAGACCCTTCTATCATTTCAACTTCTTCCCGTCATTCCTTTGATCAACTCAGATATTTTGTGTCCCGAGTTGGTAATCTCCCTTATCCTTTTCACTTTATCATAACATCATCGTTGATTGTAGTCTCTTCCATGTTCATCTCCCTTCTCATAGAAATTTCGAGGACGAAATTTTTGTTAGGTGGGTAGATTGTAGCACCCTGTACCCGGGATACGTACCCAGATGCGAGTCCCAAAATTTTTTCGATCATATTGCTCAATTTCCTTCCTCTGTGTGTTTTTGAGTTGTTATTACTTATGTTCTTGAGTATCAGATCTGGATTCTCAGACCGAGAGTAAACCCTGACCCGGACCGGAACCCAATACCAGCCAGTAGCCCGATTTGACTTTTTGGTAGCCTGATTTGACTGATTTTAGTTTCAGAGACTGTTTTCTAATATTTTAGATTTTTCATGATTTTCTGAAATTTTCTGAAATTTTTCTGCAAAATCTCCAAAACCGTGTCGGTCGGTATCGCTGACTGATTCCTGGATTTTTAGTTTTCAATTGGGTTTGAATTTTTAGAAACGGCTTTCACAATACTTCTTAGAATTTCATTTCCTACCTAAATACATATTTTTTGAGATTTTTCTAAATTTATCAAAATTTGACCGATTCTGGTGTCGGCCGGTATTGCCGGAAGATTCCAGGATTTTTAATTTGAAAAATACATCGAATTTCTCAAATCCGATTTCATCATGTATTTTAGAATAATATTTGCTATTTTTGAGAATTTTTCGGTACGTTTCTGAAACAGTCAAATTTTCGCCTTATTTAAATAATAATATTTTTACCGGCGATTTCTTTTCTGGCATTTCCCTCCTCTACTCTCCTACTTTATACTACCAAAAATTTTAACAAATAAAATAGATAATAATAAAATTTTTAAACATTTTGTTTTCTTTTTCTTATATTTTTCCAATTTTCCTTTTATTATTTCTTCTCATTTATTCACCTTGATAACTCCCCCCCTTAATCCACGCCTTAATCGTCGCTAGCCGCCCGCAGCCCCCCGACAGCCATGGGCTGCCGCAGCCCTACCACCATTCCCTAAGCCATCAAATCTCCCCCTTCATCATCTATTAAATCACCCACATCCTCAATTCAATTGGAGGGAAATCAAGAAATCCAAAAAGAGAAGTAAACTCATCTTCATCTTCTTCACAACACAACTCACGCATCCCACTCTTGGCCGCCGCCTCCACCATCACCACCGTCACCACCGGCCATCCCTAGGGCCGGCCATCCCCTCCTCCACACCTCCTCTCCACTTCTCCACTTCCATCAACCCCAAAAACTCCACCACCACCTCCAATTTCAACCAAACCCACCACCATTACAAACTCCATCTTCTCCAAAATTCACCACCTCCTCCACAAATTTCTCCACTCTAACCAACCCAACACCATCTCCATCTCCTCCTCTAACTCCCCATCACTTTCAAACATCACCACAACCACCACAGCCACCATCTTCCACCACCACCAAAACAACAACCAAAACAACCAAAGAAACCCAACTCCACCTACCTCCCCTCCCCTTGGGAGAGACTCGCGCGCGCGCCCAGCTCACCGGCGGCGGCGCCGCCGCCGCCAGGCCGGCGGCGGCGGCGGCCGATGGCCTCCTCCCTCCTCCTCTTTCTTTCTTTCTTCTTTTCTTCTTTCTTTCTTTCTTTCATTTCAAACCTTCCGTTCCCTAAATAAACACCATCATATCCCATCATTCCAAAATAACCCTCTCTTTATTCGCTATTTTACTTCTCTTTTATTTCAACTCTACCCCTTCCATTTTTATTTCTATTTCCCTTTTATAAACACCATATTTTTTCTCCTTTTCTCTCTCTTCTTCTTTCTACAACTTTCTATCTCATCTCTCTCTCCTCTCTCATTTTCCCTCTAATATTTATATAAATATTTTTAAATTATATATTTTAAAATACAATTTCGGGCTAGTGGATTCTCGTGCGGGTCGCCGACTTCCTGGACTTTTCACCGGTATTTTGCCCAGGTTTCAGGCGAGTGCTTACTACTTAATTAAAAATAATTACCCTTGTGTTTATAACAAGATATTGACATGTGGATATTTTAAAATACCTAGTACTTGCCATGATAACTTTAGTACATAATTGTCATATTTAATTTTGATAATTGCCATGTTTAATTCCAATAATTGCCATGCTATATTTAATTCTGATAATTGTCATATTTAATTTTGATAATTGCCATGCTTAATTCCAATAATTGTCATGCTATATTTAATTCCGATAATTGTTATATTTAATTCGGATAATTGTCATGTTATATTTAATTCCAATAATTGCCATGCTATATTTAATTCTAATAATTGTCATATTTAATTTTGATAATTGCCATGCTTAATTCCAATAATTGTCATGCTATATTTAATTCCGATAATTGTCATACTATATTTGATTCCGGTATTTACCTTGCTATAGTTGACACCGATATTTGCCATGCTACCCTTGACCCGTGACATCTGACTCTGGCACTTGGTATTTACACCGGCACTCGATATATGGACCCGGTACTTGAGATATGACATACTTGACACCTGCATCTGACACACGGTATATGATATGTTTTTATGTGGTACAAATACCTGGACTTGACATCTTGACCCTTGACCGGACATTACTACCCCTGAGACCTGTATTTACATGATATATTCATGACTATCACTTCTACGGGGACTTGACATGACTATCATATTATTACTAGATATTTGGTACTCCTGTACTCCTGTATTCTTGAACCCCTGAAATAGGGAGGCTCCTGACATTACTCCTGATATTATTCTCTTGTTGACCCCCGTAATATGATAACCATGAATATAAATTACTGTGAATACCCATTGGACATTATCACTGGACAAATTATAATAAGTGGACAACTTACACCGGGATGAGGGAAATTGATGGGTATCGATATAGCTTCTGTGTTTATGGTGGCCATACATATGTTGTACAACTTCCTGTAGGATTCGACCTGGAGGCCACCAGGCGTTTCCGTGGGGTGTACTGGCACCCCTACTCCCTTGCCTGCCGGTTGTACCATAAGCCCCTGGGCCTATTCCTGTGGGAGCGGTGACATCCTATTCCTGTTCGGGCGTACAATAAGTCCCGGTACCTAGCGGTACGTTCCGGCTCAGTACCGAATACCCCTTGACCGTTGTCCCGGGCATGTACGGGACCCATTCTAAACATGGTTCGTCGTTCCCCATCAGTTTCCAATAACTTACTCTCGGATCTGTATGCTGAGGTATGTGGGATAGGACACATACAGACGTATACAAGTCAGACGAGTCTTAATAATTAATAATAACATGCTCCTGATATAGGACTAGCTATACTCTTGACTTATACTGCTCACCACTTATACCTGTGCTACTTTGTGAGATTACTCGATTGCTTCCATACTCTTACATTATTATTGTGAAGGTAAAGTCAGATTATATAAACTCAGATTACAGTGACGTGATGTACAGGGTATATATATGAGGGTTTCCTTGTTTGGATTATTCCTTCGACGTACTAATCTCGCGGATCGGTAATGTGGGCTTATATAACTGATTTCCTTGTAGTTACCTTACTTACTGTCTTATTTCATGTTCCTATATGGTTATATTCACGGTATACTTTTCATGTACACATGCATCTGTTATGCACGCCAGTTGGCTTTATATATGCACTCGCTGGGGTTGCTAACAATCCTTGATTCTCATGTCCAGATCTTGGAGTCTGGACCTTGGTGGCTTGGTTGTAGCTGATCAGAGCGCGCAGCGGATCCTCCCGTGGCGGTCAGAGTCGTCGCTGTAGTCCTTCCTCCCAGCTTTTCCCCTGGTTGGCTCCCGAGGTCCCTCTTGCTACTCGCGAGCACCTCGCTATTTTTGTATACCTCTTCATGTATTGTGTATTCTTGTACTTTCTGATGCTGTAACATTCATGTAATGTTGTATTATTCTTTATGATAACCATGCACTTGCGCTATTTCTGTTGGAATGTATGTACCACTGTGCTTCTGTCTCTGTTTCTTGCCTGTACTGATGCTTAGCGTATATACGCGAGGGTATTTCTGACCTGCGTATATACGTCGCAGTGGCGTCCCCGTACCCGTCGGATCGGGGCGTCACAGGTTGGTATCAGAGCTTAGGTTCTGACATCCTCAGTACAACCAGTTGGCAGATTAATGATGTATTAGTCTGCAGCAGGAAAGCATGAGTCTTGAATATATATTCCAATCGTAAGTACGGTGTTATCTTTTCCTTCCTCACAATCTTTTCCTTGGATTGTGAGACCCTTCTATCATTTCAACTTCTTCCCGTCATTCCTTTGATCAACTCAGATATTTTGTGTCTCGAGTTGGTAATCTCCCTTATCCTTTTCACTTTATCATAACATCATCGTTGATTGTAGTCTCTTCCATGTTCATCTCCCTTCTCATAGAAATTTCGAGGACGAAATTTTTGTTAGGTGGGTAGATTGTAGCACCCTGTACCCGGATACGTACCCAGATGCGAGTCCCAAAATTTTTTCGATCATATTGCTCAATTTCCTTCCTCTGTGTGTTTTTGAGTTGTTATTACTTATGTTCTTGAGTATCAGATCTGGATTCTCAGACCGAGAGTAAGCCCTGACCCGGACCGGGAACCCAATACCAGCCAGTAGCCCGATTTGACTTTTTGGTAGCCCGATTTGACTGATTTTAGTTTCAGAGACTATTTTCTAATATTTTAGATTTTTCATGATTTTCTGGAATTTTCTGAAATTTTTCTGCAAAATCTCCAAAACCGGTGTCGGTCGGTATCGCTGACTGATTCCTGGATTTTTAGTTTTCAATTGGGTTTGAATTTTTAGAAAAGGCTTTCACAATACTTCTTAGAATTTCCTTTCCTACCTAAATACATTTTTTTTGAGATTTTTCTAAATTTATCAAAATTTGACCGATTCTGGTGTCGGCCGGTATTGCCGGAAGATTCCAGGATTTTTAATTTGAAAAATTCATCGAATTTCTCAAATCCGATTTAATCATGTATTTTAGAATAATATTTGATATTTTTGAGAATTTTTCGGTACGTTTCTGAAACAGTCAAATTTTCGCCTTATTTAAATAATAATATTTTTACCGGCGATTTCTTTTCTGGCTTTTCCCTCCTCTACTCTCCTACTTTATACTACCAAAAATTTTAACAAATAAAATAGATAATAATAAAATTTTTAAACATTTTATTTTCTTTTTCTTATATTTTTCCAATTTTCCTTTTATTATTTCTTCTCATTTATTCACCTTGATAACTCCCCCCCTTAATCCACGCCTTAATCGTCGCTAGCCGCCCGCAGCCCCCCGACAGCCATGGGCTGCCGCAGCCCTACCACCATTCCCTAAGCCATCAAATCTCCCCCTTCATCATCTATTAAATCACCCACATCCTCAATTCAATTGGAGGGAAATCAAAGAAATCCAAAAGAGAAGTAAACTCATCTTCATCTTCTTCACAACACAACTCACGCATCCCACTCTTGGCCGCCGCCTCCACCATCACCACCGTCACCACCGGCCGTCCCTAGGGCCGGCCATCCCCTCCTCCACACCTCCTCTCCACTTCTCCACTTCCATCAACCCCAAAACTCCACCACCACCTCCAATTTCAACCAAACCCACCACCATTACAAACTCCATCTTCTCCAAAATTCACCACCTCCTCCACAAATTTCTCCACTCTAACCAACCCAACACCATCTCCATCTCCTCCTCTAACTCCCCATCACTTTCAAACATCACCACAACCACCACAACCACCATCTTCCACCACCACCAAAACAATAACCAAAACAACCAAAAGAAACCCAACTCCACCTACCTCCCCTCCCCTTGGGAGAAACTCGCGCGCGCACCCAGCTCACCGGCGGCGGCGGCGGCCGATGGCCTCCTCCCTCCTCCTCTTTCTTTCTTTCTTCTTTTCTTCTTTCTTTCTTTCTTTCATTTCAAACCTTCCATTCCCTAAATAAACACCATCATATCCCATCATTCCAAAAATAACCCTCTCTTTATTCGCTATTTTACTTCTATTTTATTTCAACTCTACCCCTTCCATTTTTATTTCTATTTCCCTTTTATAAACACCATATTTTTTCTCCTTTTCTCTCTCTTCTTCTTTCTACAACTTTCTATCTCATCTCTCTCTCCTCTCTCATTTTCCCTCTAATATTTATATAAATATTTTTAAATTATATATTTTAAAATACAATTTCGGGCTAGTGGATTCTCGTGCGGGTCGCCGACTTTCTGGACTTTTCACCGGTATTTTGCCCAGGTTTCAGGCGAGTGCTTACTACTTAATTAAAAATAATTACCCTTGTGTTTATAACAAGATATTGACATGTGGATATTTTAAAATACCTAGTACTTGCCATGATAACTTTAGTACATAATTGTCATATTTAATTTTGATAATTGCCATGTTTAATTCCAATAATTGCCATGCTATATTTAATTCTGATAATTGTCATATTTAATTTTGATAATTGCCATGCTTAATTCCAATAATTGTCATGCTATATTTAATTCCGATAATTGTTATATTTAATTCGGATAATTGTCATGTTATATTTAATTCCAATAATTGCCATGCTATATTTAATTCTAATAATTGTCATATTTAATTTTGATAATTGCCATGCTTAATTCCAATAATTGTCATGCTATATTTAATTCCGATAATTGTCATACTATATTTGATTCCGGTATTTACCTTGCTATAGTTGACACCGATATTTGCCATGCTACCCTTGACCCGTGACATCTGACTCTGGCACTTGGTATTTACACCGGCACTCGATATATGGACCCGGTACTTGAGATATGACATACTTGACACCTGCATCTGACACACGGTATATGATATGTTTTTATGTGGTACAAATACCTGGACTTGACATCTTGACCCTTGACCGGACATTACTACCCCTGAGACCTGTATTTACATGATATATTCATGACTATCACTTCTACGGGGACTTGACATGACTATCATATTATTACTAGATATTTGGTACTCCTGTACTCCTGTATTCTTGAACCCCTGAAATAGGGAGGCTCCTGACATTACTCCTGATATTATTCTCTTGTTGACCCCCGTAATATGATAACCATGAATATAAATTACTGTGAATACCCATTGGACATTATCACTGGACAAATTATAATAAGTGGACAACTTACACCGGGATGAGGGAAATTGATGGGTATCGATATAGCTTCTGTGTTTATGGTGGCCATACATATGTTGTACAACTTCCTGTAGGATTCGACCTGGAGGCCACCAGGCGTTTCCGTGGGGTGTACTGGCACCCCTACTCCCTTGCCTGCCGGTTGTACCATAAGCCCCTGGGCCTATTCCTGTGGGAGCGGTGACATCCTATTCCTGTTCGGGCGTACAATAAGTCCCGGTACCTAGCGGTACGTTCCGGCTCAGTACCGGATACTCCTTGACCGTTGTCCCGGGCATGTACGGGACCCATTCTAAACATGGTTCGTCGTTCCCCATCAGTTTCCAATAACTTACTCTCGGATCTGTATGCTGAGGTATGTGGGATAGGACACATACAGACGTATACAAGTCAGACGAGTCTTAATAATTAATAATAACATGCTCCTGATATAGGACTAGCTATACTCTTGACTTATACTGCTCACCACTTATACCTGTGCTACTTTGTGAGATTACTCGATTGCTTCCATACTCTTACATTATTATTGTGAAGGTAAAGTCAGATTATATAAACTCAGATTACAGTGACGTGATGTACAGGGTATATATATGAGGGTTTCCTTGTTTGGATTATTCCTTCGACGTACTAATCTCGCGGATCGGTAATGTGGGCTTATATAACTGATTTCCTTGTAGTTACCCTACTTACTGTCTTATTTCATGTTCCTATATGGTTATATTCACGGTATACTTTTCATGTACACATGCATCTGTTATGCACGCCAGTTGGCTTTATATATGCACTCGCTGGGGTTGCTAACAATCCTGGATTCTCATGTCCAGATCTTGGAGTCTGGACCTTGGTGGCTTGGTTGTAGCTGATCAGAGCGCGCAGCGGATCCTCCCGTGGCGGTCAGAGTCGTCGCTGTAGTCCTTCCTCCCAGCTTTTCCCCTGGTTGGCTCCCGAGGTCCCTCTTGCTACTCGCGAGCACCTCGCTATTTTTGTATACCTCTTCATGTATTGTGTATTCTTGTACTTTCTGATGCTGTAACATTCATGTAATGTTGTATTATTCTTTATGATAACCATGCACTTGCGCTATTTCTGTTGGAATGTATGTACCACTGTGCTTCCGTCTCTGTTTCTTGCCTGTACTGATGCTTAGCGTATATACGCGAGGGTATTTCTGACCTGTGTATATACGTCGCAGTGGCGTCCCCGTACCCGTCGGATCGGGGCGTCACATTTGGTGTTGATGAAGGAGGAGGTGGTGGTTGATGGTGGTGGTGGTTATGGTGGTTGTGGTGATGGTTGGAGGTGATAAGGAGTTAGAGGAGGAGGAGGAGATGATGATGGAGTGTTTGGAGTGGTGAATTTGGTGGAGGTGATGGTGAATTTTGGAGGAGGAAGGGAAGTGGTGGTGGTAGGTTATGATGAAATTGGTTGTGGTTGGTGGTTGATGGAGGTTGAAAAAGGTGGTGGAGTGGAGAGGGGTTGTGGGAGAGTGGGTGACCAGCCTAGGGCGGCCGTCGGTGGTGGTGGTGATGGTGGAGGCGACGGTGGATTTGGAGGAGGTGAGTTGGTTGTTGTTAGAGAAATGAAATGAGGATGAAGAAGAAAAAAGGAAAGAAGGAAGGAAAATAAAAAAGAAAAGATGGAGAGGGAGGGAATGGGAGAGGAGATGGGGGGAAATTAGGGGGGCTGCTGCTGCTGCTGCTGTTTGCAGCAGCAGCAGGGAATGGGTCGGCTGTAGGGTGCAGGGCATGGAGGAGAAAGAGAAGAGAAGAAAAAGAAAGAAAAGAAGAAAAGGGAAAAAGGAAAAATAAGAAAAGGAAAAAAAGAAGAAATTATAAATAAATATATTATAAAATAATAAAATTATTAGAATATCCTGGGAGTATAAAATAGACGAGTAGAATAGGAAAAGCAAGAAAAGAAAACGTCGATAAAAAATATTATTATTTAAATGGGGCGAAAATTCGATAGTTTCAGAAACGTTCCGAAAAATTCTCAAAAATAGAAAATATTATTTTAAGATGCTCAATGAAATCAGATTTAAGAAATTCGATATAGTTTTCAAATTAAAATCTTAAAATCTTCTAGCGATACTGGCCGATACCAGAATTGGTGAAATTTCGATAAATTTAGAAAAATCTCAAAAAATGTCTTAGATGGAAAATAAAATTTTAAGAAGTAATTGAAAGCTGTTTTTAAAAATTCAATCCCATTTGAAAACTAAAAATCCGAGAATCAGTCAGCGATGCCGATCGACACCGGTTTTGGAGATTTTGCAGAAAAATTCTGAAAAATTCTGAAAAATTCTAGAAAATCATAAAAAATCTAAAATATTAGAAAACTGATTCTGAAACTAAAATCGGTCAAATCAGACTATCAGAACGTCAAATTAGGCTACTGGCTGGTATCGGGTTCCGGTCCGGGTCAGGGCTGACTCTAGATCTGAGAATCCAGATCCGATACATAATAATGTAAGTAATCACAACTCAAAAATACATACAGGAAGAAAACTGATAATACGGTCGAAAAATTTTGGGACACGTACGTATCCCGGGAATGGGGTGCTACAATTGCATTAATGATTATTAAGGAAAATGGTGAATCTATTTTAATAATAACTTTTTAGGATAATATCTGGAGAAAGAAGTGCATGTACTCTCATATAATTGTATTTAAAATAAATAAATTCTTTTATATTTTTTTGTATTTGATTATTTACCTAATTTTAGAATGGTAGGTGATAAAATTGTAAAATTATTCAAAATTATTCATCAGGCTGGCTATTTCCCAAGTAAATTTAAATTTATATAAGAGGGGAAGTACATAAGAAGAAACCTTGGTCTGTTCAAAGTATTTAAAATATTGCTGGAAAATTTTAATTTGGAGACAAAAATGGAAGTTAATAACTAAGCATATAGTAAGTTTCTGTTTTTGAAATTATCAAATAAAGTTGAGTAGGGGAAGAATCTAAATTAACCATATATTAGTACAAATTGTCAATTGCAAGGAAAATAACATAAGATCCAGTGAATGACAGCAATATTTGTTATATAAATGGAAGTTTTAATTTTTGAGAAAAAATGGAAGTTAATAAAACTAAGCATATAAGTGAGTTGCCTTTAAGAAATTTCTAAATAAATGGTAAATTGGGGAAGAATCTAAATTAGCCATATATCACTACATATTGCCTTCATTGCAATGGAAATAACTAGGCATATAATAACCTTCTGTTTTGAAATTTAAAAAAAAAAAAAGGTGAATGGGAAGAATCTAAATTAATTATTAACCATATATTACTACATCTTGCCTTAATGCAAGAAAATAATACAAGATCCAGTAGATGCCAGCTAATGCCAGTGGGAAATTGTAAGATTGGGAGGTGATTGTTTAGATTCATGTGAATCTCAAACTAATATAGATTCATGAATTTACAGTTAGGATGTGAACAGATTTAGTGAAGATTATGAACAGAAGCAAGGAATGCTCTTTGTATATAAATTAACCTGCATGAGCTCAGAAACCTCTCATCTCATAACTCATGGGCTGGTGATAGGAGATGAGGAGAAGAGCTTGATGATCTTGCATTCACCTGTTTGGTAAATTGCCTTTACACTTGCTATATGTCCTCTTGCTTCTTTTTCTTGTTTTTTTTCATTTACATGTTGGAACTCTTAATTTGAAGAAAACTTAAATTCAAATTTCTATGATTCTTTAAACTTCTGTTGAATTAGATAGTTTTTTTTAAGTGCAGTTAAAAGAATTTTCTATGAAGAAGATAGATTTTCATATAATTGTATACATTAGTTCACTCAATTAACTTGCTAGTTATTATAAGAAAATTACTCAAATTTGTTTAAATTGGTTTCATATGCATGGACATTCTTGGCAAAATTCAACCTGAAAATGAATCACTGATACTGATTCTAGTTCCGCTATTTCTCAAACATATTCTCATTTAATTTCTAATCACTTGTTCATTATTCAGTGTCCAGGTTTGAATCATGAGCTGAAGAGAAATATGTGGCTAGAAATCCAACACCTTGGTTAATTTGGAGTAAATTTTTCTGAAAAGATCTATGCACTTTTCGCTGATTTTTGTCAGTCTATAGCTGCACTTGAATCCTCCATCAACAAACCACTAAGCTTTGTCATATGATCAAACTCCATGATTATATGCTCTCTTTTAGCTCTTCCTTGTGCATTTCTTGCTCTTTTTTCCATTGGCAAGTCCATTCCTGTGATCTTCTTCCTTCTTTTTTCGGGCAAATCATCAACAAAATATGTCTCTATCACATTTAGTACTCACCCTTGTTCGTGGAACATTCATCTTGAAATTTCAGTAAAAATCAACTTCCTGGAAGACCCAGGGAGTAACTGTAGGTAGTTAAAAGCCAAGCCTCCCTCTCCCATCTGGCCATTATCTCAGGGTTGGTTTGATGAACAGGAGGTGCTCAAGATATCGAGAAATGATGCATTTGTCTTTAAATATAAACTTGAAGAATTGCGTCTCGTGAATTCCCTCCAAAGGATGTGAAGAGTAGGAAAATTTCAATGTTGTTGACAAGAGATAAAAAGAGATCCAGAGTAAGAGTTCTTGCAGCAGTGAACATTTTTTTGTCCCAGATGATCCCTCAGGAAATGCCATAAGAGTCGGTTCTCTCTCATGAATTCTTCGTTATTTTCTTGTTGCTCATATTAGATTTGGTGATGATTTAATCACTTTGTTATATGTTTGCAGACTTGGCCAAGGCACCTGGTTGTTGCTGGAATGAATGAAAACCAGAAGAAAAACGAGATCCACATGAAAAAGGACGAGAAAAGATGATCTGTTGTCTTTTCGGAGTCGTGAAATCTTATAGGCTGCATAATGAGAATTTCAAATCTTTTTTATATGACCTTGTCGTCGTAAATATTTCCATTTTAGGTACTAATTTGATGGATTGTTGCATAAACACTCAGTAGTTGGATCCAACTGGTATATATGTCCAACTAATGCTTCATATATGAATTACAACATATGCAAACATTTGCTAAACCTAAACACCATGTCCAACATATTTGCTTGAACAAATCCATTAAAAGTCAATATACTTTCTTTTTTTCTGATTGTGGATCTAAAAGTTCAAGGACATACAAAATCATTAGGTCTCATCAACTCATTTCTGCATATAGAAACAAAAGTCTTTCCTCGCCGTCAACTTCACATACTAGTCCTTTGCCCTGTTACTTGCATGGAATCATATATATATATATATATATATATATATATATATATATATATATATATATAGTGAGTTGATCCCCTAAGAACGGTTCTCACGAATTCATGTGAGAACTTTCATGTGAGCCGTCAGATCTAATAGAGATCTAATTTTATTTGATTTGATATATCAGATCCGACGACCCACGTGAAAGTTCTCACAGAAATCCGTGAGAACCGTTCTTAGGGGATCAGCTCCTATATATATATATATATATATATATATATATATATATATATATATATATATATATAACTGTCAGTTTCAAGGTAACTCCTACAGCTAGGCTTTGCAAATCTCCATAATTTTGTTGTGATCAAAATTCAGCAATGTATGCATAATTATCTTGTGTTTAAATTTACGAAATGTAGAAAAGATCAAAAGATGAAGTACTGTCTAACAACTAACACACAAATGTGGGAGTGCAAGACTTTGTTGCGCGCGCTCCTTGGCAACAACCTCTCTGAGGAATTCACCAATCAGGCAGAAACAGATGCAGTCGGAGACATATCCACTCGAAGTGAGCAGGATTCCCTAAGCTTATTTGTTTGACACAACCTATATAAATAAGAGATCCCCCAACGAAGAAAGAGACCATGATTGGAATTCGGATACTCTAGCACACTAGAGAAGCCCACATGCAATCACCATTGCTGTAGTGGAATTCTCCTCTCTCTCTCTCTCTCTATGGTTTTTCCCACTTCGGGTTTTCAAGTAAGTTCTGTGTGTTTGTACTAGCTGTGATTTAATTTAACGATCTTCTTCCATTATTTTAGTGTGTGGATTGATTCCTTAGGAATTTACCCACTGCAGTAATTTAGAGCTTTAGTGTAAACACAATATGATGTAACAATCTTCATCAACCAATCCCTTCAATTCATGTTATGTTTTTAATAGCAAACAGATGTGTTTCAACTTTTCCTTCGAAACTAAAATTTATAGATATTAATACTTTAGAAATTATGTTGAAACTTGAAACCATTAAGTACTAAAAAGTAATTCATAAACTGAGACAAAACACAGTTACAACAATGCATAGCAATACAACTACTCCACGAACCTTTGTTGTCTGGAAAGAAGGATGGTAACCCTCTACTCTAAAATTCTTAACCAAATTAGTCACAACAGGGTGGAAGCTGAACACCGGATGCCCCCATGACTATCACACAATTATTGGATCAGAAAAACCTCGCACAGATAAGTCAACTAGCCTCGAACCTTCCTAAAACCTATAAAGAAAAGAATACTGCTCAGTGGAGAACAAAGGATGTGCTGACGGAAGTGAACATTGAAACCTAAAGTAAAAAAATCCCTGAATTTGTGAGACTCATCACCTTGTAGCTTTAAAGCACACAGGTAGTAGAAAGGAAAAACATCAACCAACTGAGCACTAAAACAAAACAACATACAATTTGAGCATTACTGATGGAAGCCACTCGTTAACAGATATCGTTAACCAGGTTGACAAGTAAATCCTTGCACACAGCAAGTCATTAAGGAAACAGCAAATTATGTTCAAGTACCTATTAATATCTCTCAGGATGGTAACTGCATTAAATTACTACCATGAGGAGCCACAGGGAAGCAGAAAGAAGTATCATGTAATAACCATGATTATACATATAGGTAGAGACATAGATATAAATTGAAATTTTTGGAAGTATAATCAAGCCGGACACAAAGGTAGAAACGTAGCAACAAGAAATAATTGATAGACCAAATAACAATTTATATTCCCTTCAAAAAAGTTCTAGCTATTGTACCTCTGATCCCGGAATTCCCGTTCCCGCCTGCTGGTTATTAAGATTTGAGGGAGCCAACCGACAGCCAAAGATATCAATCTGATGGAGCTCAGATGTTGCAGGAAAACAACCATTGTAAGCGCCTTGAAGGTCCGCATTTTTTGTGAGGTTCACCAAGCTTGAAGACGTAGTTTCGCTCCTGTGTCATGGGCATTATTAAGGGAGAGAACTTTCAGCCATCTAAGTGGATATGCGAACTGCAGGGTAAATATGAGACACCATCATAGTTTACGTAGAGCATTAGAAACAAAAAGAGAATATTAACATATAGGATTAGTTAGTATAGGAAATAAAATCTATTAGAATTGAGCATTACGAAAAACTTCTCTAAACTAATTAAAATGGAAAACATTTGCATATAAAAGAAACTTATTTGGATTCAAGAGAGTCATATTCATTGGACTCCGGTGAGGAATCATCTTCCAGATTAATCATTGAAATCATATTACCACCTGAGTGCTGGCTATAGCTAGTAGTGTTTCTGGGCCTGTTATCCATTATAGAGGGATAGCCTACTGGAAGCTCCCTGCTAGCTTCACAAACAGGCAGAGAAGTATGAAGATGGTCCAACACGGGGTCATCCTGAACCTCAATTACTTCTGGTGGTGCCATAAGGTTAAGATCACATACTTTATATATGGTGGGTGGTTGCTTCTCCTCGTCCATCTTAGCATTGAGTTCAGGTTCAAATTTTGGAAAGAGATAATCAGGAACTGGTTTCTCTTGACCAACTACACATCCCATGGCCAATTCTTCGGCCATTGAAAGCCTCTCTAGTTCCAGCTTCTGTGGCTGTCCCAACAACTGGATTTCCTCATTCACATTGATTGTCTGCCTAGATGACCGGAAAGATGCTCCTAAAGATGCTGGGCTCTGAACTAATTCCTGTCATTGCTCCAGGCATTCTTCCATGTATTGGGTAGTAGTAACACTTGGAACAGCATATTCTTCACCTTTTGAAGTGTTAATTTGATCCGTATGTGAATCACTTGAGAAACCCCTACCAGATCTTCTCCCACAATCACCTTCGGGACCTCAGAACAAATTTCAATGATGCTACTCTCCTTGCTAGTACATAATGAAGCAATCTTTGAGCTTTTTCGACCAACTGTCCTGGGCTTGGTGGGCACATTTGCAAAGCCACATAATTTTGAAAGACCATGTCTCTGCATGCTTATATAATAGCTTTCCGCAGCATCAAAGTCCTCGCTCAAGCTTTTCCCTTGTACTCATCACCTATGTCTATTTTTAAGTCACCTTCACTTTCTGAACTACCATCACTTTCCTCAGAAAAGCTTTTTCCCCTCAAAACAACTTCACTTGTATCCATGTCACTATGACTTTCTGAACTACCTTCACTCTCCCCACACAAATTTTTCCCCTTCAAATCATCATCACTTATGTCCATACAGTTATCACTCTCTGAACTACCTCCACTTGCAACCTGGTTCAACTTAATAGTATAATTAATTGGGTGCTCTCTACGATTGCTCGAAGAACCTTCACCCCTTTGTGCCAACAAACCATTGCCATTCTTGCTATCACCTTCATTCTTAAAGGGCCGAGAATCGAAAACCCCCTCCAATTGATCCTCCTCCCTCAACTCACCGCTCTCATAACTCTTCACATCATCATGTCCACCCCCCAAATTCGGGCTCCTAACCTCACCTTCACCATCCACCACCCTATTCAAATCAAGATCATCCGCGCCCGCCTTCTCTTTCCTACTCCACGAAGAACCCTTCTTCCACCCATAATCATCACCGACATTCTGATTCTCCATCTCCTCACTCCTGACGTGCCAATGGAGGAACCTTCTTCTCCAGTCTCCTCCTCCAACATCGTCATAACCCCAATCCCTCTTCCTCCATCTCCCCCTCTCTCTTCCCCAATCCGAAACAAACCATCATTTCTCCTCCTCCTCCGCCTTCTCATTCTGTCATCATAATCACCATCACCGTGATTCCTCCTATAATCTCTTTCCCGCCTCTTGAACTCACTGTTCTCGTCAAACCTGTGCTTTTTATCCTCCCATTTTGGGCGAATCGACGACGGAGGCAGCAAGCCCTTGGAGACCAAGTACTCAGCCGCAAGCCGCCCCGCTTTCATCAGGATCTCCTCCTTCCGCCGGAGGAATGGGTGGCGGTACGGCCGGCGCTTGAAGCCATTGGCAACTTTGCCGCGGCCGAAATTTCCATAACTGGGTCTTGAGGACCTTCGCCCATCTCTAGAGCTCCGATGGCGATACTGCATTTTTCGTTCAAGTTCAGCAGCGAGAAGCTCTGACAGTCAAAAATGCTGATTTTTTATACAGATGAACGAAATTGTAGTGGTTTGGATGGATTTTGAGGGAGAAGAAGCCCTAATCTTGTGCCATTTTGAGAGAATCAGGGTTTGATTCTGTGGCTGTTTGAAAGAGGAGAGAGAAGAGGGGGATTCTATTTTTAGGTCATATAAATCTCAGTTCAGTTTGGCTCCGAGCGCGGCGCTCGCTTGTATTTACACTGCAGATCCAAATAAAATGGAAAGCTCCTGTACTGACAAATGGAAATTAAAACTAGTATACCGTAGTTATCAGTGAAAAATTGATTGATTGATTCGAGATGGAGGACGGGAGAAAATGAAGGAGGAGGAAGGCGGTGAAAGTACATCTAGAAGGGGGGTGAATAGGTGTATGGCTAATCTAATGACAAATAATGTGGAATTAAAACTTAATTGTAACACACTTAGTGTAACTAAAGAGTGTAGCCGAATTCCCGGTGAAGGGCTCTGAACTATCTCCTCTAAATTTCTCTAAATAAGAGTTGAGTTGCTATATAAAGTTCTCTTGGTTGAACACAAGTATGGCACACAATCAAACCTAAGCATATATATGATATGAATAATATGATGCAATGCACAATGTAAGAGAGAGTTAGAGATAGTGGATCAAACGCAAACACAAAGATATGTTTCGAGGTTCGAGCACCCAGCTCTACGTCCCCGCCTTCACACAGAAAAATTTCCACTATAGCGTCCACACAAGACTTCCCACACAGGGAAGCTCCACTGAGAATTTGGGTAATACAAATCGGGAGTACACAACTCCTCTCTCAACTAATACGGCCTCTACACAAGAGGCAAAACACAACATAAATCACCTCTACACTTAGAGGGATAGGCACTTAGTCAAACAACTATCAACCTCACACAAGAGGGATAAGGCTCAAAGCCATAACTCTACAATCACCTCTTCACTAAGAAGGATACCAACACAACTTTCACAATCACCTCTCACTAGAGGGATATCAACACAATCACCTCTCACTAGAGGGATATCACAAAGAATAGAAGGTTTACAACACTAGGTGATCACAAAGACCACAAACAACTTTTTCTCACTAAAACAAGATCCTATATATAGGATAGATATGATAGCTCAAGTGTGAGAAAATAAAGTGTTTGGAATAAAGAAAAACACTTGGGAAAATCTCCAAATAGATATAGAAATTTAGATCAAAAACCAATTCCCAAAAGACTCTATTTTCTTTAAAATTTCAACACTTTAAAAACAAATATAAATAAAACTTTTAACACCAAAAACTCTTGCTGAAAAACACTTGAAAGATGTAAATTTCTCTATTCTAAAAATCTTGGTGAAAACAGCCAAAGAAGTAGGTATTTATAACTCAAAACAGAATCTGCCCGTTGGCAGCAACAAAGGGCAAATTTGCCCTTCCGGTCGACCGCCCGGTCAACCGACCAACGGTCATTTTTATGACCGTTGTGTCACCGGTCGACCGGGCCTGGAACCAGAGAGCAACGGCTCTCTGTCCGGTCGACCGGAACTGGATACAGAGAGCATAACTCTCTGCCGGTCGACCGGGGCCATTTTCAGAGAGCAAAGCTCTCTGAACGGTTGACCGCCCGGTCGACCGGCCCACCAACCCAAGCTGGCGTGCACGTCCGTGCACGTCGATCGACCGACTTCTGCAGCGGTCGACCGTCCGGTCGACCGACAAAAGGCCAAGTCCAGTTATTTAGGATGAAAAACTTAGGTATTTTGACTTCTATAAAATCACATAAATTTCACAAAAATATGTTCTTATAAGATCTTTGAAATACAAACATGTGCGACAAAAATTCAACACATGTTATAAACAATTTGAACCATTTATGTGTTCTTGAAATTTTACCTTAAATCGAAATCCGTATTTCCAAAACTTGAATTTTTGAAATGAAAAACTGTTTTCTTCAAAACTCATATAAATACAAAAGTATGATATTGAAACAACTTTGAAGTATATTGTATATGGATAGAATCCAATATACATGAAAAGATATTATATCTATGTTTTTGACATGAAATCCAATATCAGTTAAACCGAAAACCAAAAACCAATAAATTTAAACTGAAAACTTTTGTGTGTGTGAACTTGAGCATATCAGCACTATCTAATCTTTACACAAGATCTAAAACACTAAACTAAACAAATCGAGCTCTTCTTGTAGAACTCCTTCTCCAAGTCGACTCGATCCAAAACCGATCCAAATGAGTTTGACTCCAACCGAGTGCTAGATGCGATCTTGACGCTCGAGCTCTTGAATCAACATGTGAAAGCTCCAAAACTCCTTTGTTGAAGCTAATCACTTACTAATAAATCGATCAAATATCTGAAACTAAATATCACAAGATTATTAGTAAACTATAACTACATGGGTTAATCATCATCAAATCTAGAGCGAAGGGCCTCTGGGCCAACAGAAGGGGGAGCTGATAGAGGAAAAGAATGAGGGGCTGCTCTCTCTCTCTCTCTCTCTCTCTCTCTCTCTCTCTCTCTCGCGGATGAAGACGGACAGACGGATAAATGAGCAAAGTTTCTATATGAATCACGGGAGAAAACTTTCTTCGGTCGATTTTGACTAGCATACCACTCAGGTGGTGGTTACTAATGAGACAAGTGTCGACGAGGGAGGGGTTAGAAATTTGCTGGAGGAGGAGGTGGGAGAGGGAGATGGGGAGCCCCCCCCCCCCCCCCCTCGGGGGGAAGAAGGGGAAGAAAAAGACAGCGAACAAGATGGACAACTCCGTTTAAGGAGTTACAAGAGAAAACTTCCTCCCTTCACTCCTCGGTTTTGATTAAGAAGTCACAGTAGAACACCTCCTGCTTCACTCATCGGTTTTGATTTAAAAAAAAAAAAAGAATTGGTCAATTTCTTATTTGGATAATTTTCATTTATACTACATTTTTCAGTAACTAAATTATTTTCAAAATTTCAAGATTTTTCTTATGATCATTCTAATACCATCTTCTCACTTCAGTAAGTTGATACGACGAGGATAATGACAATAAATGGTTATGTTTAAGACAGTAGCGTTAATAATATGCATTGATAAATTAATTACTACGAGAGCTACTTCCTTTAATGCCCACACCCCCCCCCCCCCCCCCCCCCCCCAATGCGCCGTGATTATATGATCATTAATTCATAAATTATGAAAGTTAAGAAAATTTTTAAGTGTCTTGCCGATTACATTAATGATTATTAAGGATAATGGTGAATCCATTTGAATGATATTACTAATAACTTTTCAGGATAATATCTGGAGAAAGAAGTGCATGTCTCATATAATTGTATTTAAAATAAATAAATTCTTTTATATTTTTTTTGTATTTGATTATTTACCTAATTTTAGAATGGTAGGTGATAAAATTGTAAATTTATTCAAAATTATTCATCAGGCTTGCTATTTCTCAAGTAAATTAAAATTTACATAAGAGGGGAAGTACATAAGAAGAAACCTTGATCTGTTCAAAGTATGTAAATATTGCTGGAAAATTTTAATTTGGAGACAAAATGGAAGTTAATAACTAAGCATATAGTAAGTTTCTGTTTTTGAAATTATCAAATAAAGGTGGAGCAGGGAAGAATCCAAATTAACCATATATTAGTACAAACTGTCAATTGCAAGGAAAATAACACAAGATCCAGTGAATGACAGCAATATTTGTTATATAAATGGAAGTTTTTAATTTTTGAGAAAAAATGGAAGTTAATAAAACTAAGCATATAAGCGAGTTGCCTTTTAAGAAATTTCTAAATAAATGGTAAATTGGGGAAGAATCTAAATTAGCCATCTATCACTACAGATTGCCTTGATTGCAAGGGAAATAACTAGGCATATAATAACTTTCTGTTTTTGAGATTTTTTTTTTAAAAAAAAAAAAAGTGAATGGGAAGAATCTAAATTAATTATTACCATATATTACTACATCTTGCCTTAATGCAAGAAAACAATACAAGATCTAGTAGATGCCAGCTAATGCCAGTGGGAAATTGTAAGATTGGGAGGTGATTGTTTAGATTCATGTGAATCTCAAACTAATATAGATTCATGAATTTACAGCTAGGATGTGACCAGATTTAGTGAAGATTATGAACAGGAGCAAGGAATGCTCTTTGTATATAAATTAACCTGCATGAGCTCAGAAACCTCTCAACTCATAACTCATGGGCTGATGATAGGAGATGAGGAGAAGAGCTTGATGATCTTGCATTCACCTGTTTGGTAAATTGCCTTTACACTTGCTATATGTCATCTTGCTTCTTTTTCTTGTTTTTTTTCATTTACATGTTGACTCTTATTTGAAGAAAACTTAAATTCAAATTTCTATGATTCTTTAAACTTCTGTTGAATTAGATAGTTTTTTTTTTTAAGTGCAGTTAAAAGAATTTTCTATGAAGAAGATAGATTTTCATATAATTGTATACATTAGTTCACTCAATTAACTTGCTAATTATTATAAGAAAATTACTCAAATTTGTTTAAATTGGTTTCATATGCATGGACATTCTTGGCAAAATTCAACCTGAATATGAATCACTGATACCGATTCTAGTTCCGCTATTTCTCAAACATATTCTCATTTGATTTCTAATCACTTGTTCATTATTCAGTGTCCAGGTTTGAATCATGAGCTGAAGAGAAGTATGTGGCTAGAAATCCAACACCTTGGTTAATTTGGAGTAAATTTTTCTGGAAAGATTTATGTACTTTTCGCTGATTTTTGTCAGTCTATAGCTGCACTTGAATCCTCCATCAACAAACCACTAAGCTTTGTCATATGATCAAACTCCCATGATTATATGCTCTCTTTTAGCTCTCCCTTGTGCATTTCTTGCTCTTTTTTCCATTGGCAAGTCCATTCCTGTGATCTTCTTCCTTCTTTTTTCGGGCAAATCATCAACAAATATGTCTCTATCACATTTAGTACTCACCCTTGTTCGTGGGACATTCATCTTGAAATTTCATAAAAATCAACTTCCTGGAAGACCCAGGAGTAACTGTAGGTAGTTAAAAGCCAAGCCTCCCTCTCCCATCTGGCCATTATCTCAGGGTTGGTTTGATGAACAGGAGTGCTCAAGATATTGAGAAATGATGCATTTGTCTTTAAATATAAACTTGAAGAATTGCGTCTCGTGAATTCCTCCAAAGGATGTGAAGAGTAGGAAAATTTCAATGTTGTTGACAAGAGAGAGAAATCCAGAGTAAGAGTTCTTGCAGCAGTGAACATTTTTTTGTCCCAGATGATCCCTCAGGAAATGACATAAGAGTCGGTTCTCTCTCATGAATTCTTCATTATTTTCTTGTTGCTCATATTAGATTTGGTGATGATTTAATCACTTTGTTTTTGTTTGCAGGCTTGGCCAAGCACCTGGTTGTTGCTGGAATGAATGAAAACCAGAAGAAAACGAGATCCCATGAAAAAGGACGAGAAAAGAAGATCTGTTTTCTTTTCGGAGTCGTGAAATCTTATAGGCTGCATAATGAGAATTTCAAATCTTTTTTATATGAGCTTGTCGTTGTAAATATTTCCATTTTAGGTACTAATTTGATGGGTTGTTGCATAAACACTCAGTAGTTGGATCCAACTGATATATATGTCCAACTAATGCTTCATATATGAATTACAACATATGCAAACATTTGCTAGACCTAAACACCATGTCCAACATATTTGCTTGAACAAATCCATTAAAAGTCAATATACTTTCTTTTTTTCTGATTGTGGATCTAAAAGTTCAAGGGCATACAAAATCATTAGGTCTCATCAACTCATTTCTGCATATCGCGAGAAACAAAAGTCTTTCCTCGCTGTCAACTTCATTAGTTTTCACTAGTCCCTTACCCTTGTTACTTGCATGGAATCAGAGATTGTATATTCACACACACACACACACACACACACACA